>JAODAL010005361.1:0-144560 GCA_025379985.1 Phyllomedusa bahiana | reverse complement strand
TGGGATGCTGCCCCCCCGGTGGTTTGGGGGCCCCTGGCCTGCGGGGGTAACACACAGGGCACAAGGCGGCTCTCATGTTGGGTGCCAGTGTTTGTCGAAAATTCCCCCTCGTTACGGTGCCCCGATACTGCCCGTGTGTAAATCCACCTGAAACCTTCAGAGGGGTTTTTTGTGGGTTCCCTTAAAACTTGGGTGCCCCCCGAGACAGCAAAAAAATGGGGGGGTTGGGGGGGAGAAGAGATGGAAAAGCTTGTTGACCATCATATGACCTGCACCCCCCCGTGAAGTTCGGGGAAACCCCCTCCTGAAACCCCCCAAACTGAACCAAAAACCACAAGTTTGGTTCCATCGCCCTCTTAAAGGGGGATTTTTTAGGGGCCTTTTCGTATTTGTTTCTCATCTTGACATAACTAGAACCTCTGGAAAGAACCCCTAGCACATCAGACTGGGAGAAGGGATATAGACGACTTTTTCCAATTATTCACTCCAACTCCTTGGGTTTAAAGGGGTGTTCTCCCAACAGTTTTACAGGCCCAGGCAGCTTTTGTTTTGGCACTTCCGTTCAGTCTGTGGGGGGTTTAAACTTCAGCCCCACTTTCTGTTTTTGGTTGTGGGCGTCCAAACTTCGGGCTCCCCCTTCCTGTTTTAGGCTTTGTGGCGGCTTTCAGTTAGGCTCCACTTCCGGTTTAGGCGTGGCCGGGTCTCCAGTTTCAGGCTCCCCCTTCCCGGTTTTTTGGGCCGTGGACGGGTCTCCAGCTTCAGGCTCCCACTTCCGGTTTAGGCCGTGGACCCCGGGGGTTCCAGGGTTCAGGCTCCACTTCCGGTTTTTTGGCGTGGGGCCGGGTCTCCAGCTTCAGGGTCCCACTTAAGGTTTTAGGCCGTGGGCGGGTCTCCAGCTTCAGGCTCCCACTTCCGGTTTAGGCCGTGGCCGGGTCTCCAGCTTCAGGCTCCCACTTCCGGTTTAGGCCGTGGCCGGGTCTCCAGCTTCAGGCTCCCACTTCCGGTTTAGGCCGTGGCGGGTCTCCAGCTTCAGGCTCCCACTTCGGTTTTGGCGTGGCGGGTCTCCAGCTTCAGGCCCACTTCCGGTTTGGGTGGCCCGGGTCTCCAGCTTCAGGTCCCACTTTCCCGGTTTAGGGGTGTGGCCGGGTCTCCGCTTTAGGCTCCCACTTCCGGTTTAGGCGGGCTGGGTCTGCCAGCTTCAGGGCCCCTTCCTGTTCAGGTTTCCAGAGGTTCTTTGCAGGATGGACTTCGCTCTGCTCTGCATCGCTTTTCCTGTAACAGACATTTAGTGACAAAACCCCAAACTCTAATGCTTACAAATTGTCATTAATTTAGATAAACAAACTCCTGTGCTGGAGATAAGACTTTGCAGGACGTGATTCTCCATGGGCGGATGACAGCATGTGGAGCAATCAGATAAGAGATAGAGCAGGGAGAGATGGTCGATAATCAAGAGAAACTTGTGTAATATTGTCATCTCCTGAAAAACAAAATCAGAACAGTAATGATTTGGGGCGTCTTTATTTCCCTTTTACCTATGTGGAAAAAAGTTCATTCCTGGGGGGGGGAAATTTTCCCTTAAAAGGTTTCTGGGGGGAGATGAAAACTTTCCCAAAATCTGGGGAAAGTCATTAGGGGGAAACTTTCTTGCCCGTTAAAGTGATGATCTTTTCCGGGGTTCATTTTTTTGGTGTTTTCCCCTTTTTTGTGGGCCCTTCAGAAAACCCCGGGAAAACTTTTAAAGGGGTAGAGTAAAAAAACCCTAAAGATGAAACCCCCCCGACCCTTTGGTCCTGACCGAAAGTTTTAGAGGTTTGTAAAAAATTCTCGTTGCATTTGGAAAAAGTATATGCGTCCCTAAAAAGGGGGTTTCCCTGTGACAAAAATTAGGGGTGTAGTGGGGGAGAGGAAAGAGTCGAGCGGGGAGCCCTTTTTAGGGTTTTTAACAAACAGGGGAAAAAAATTGGGGAAAAGCTTTTTCCCCCCACTCTGCTCTTGGGGGTCTTTGATTTCCTTTTTTTTTTTCGATTTTTTTAGGACTTTAAACCCTCTTTGGGAAAGGCTAAAAAAAAAAAGGATGAGATGCCCGCCCCTTTTTTCCCCCCTAAAGCGGGGGGGGTCTAAAAAAGTCCCTCCAGTCTGCCTTTTGGGCCCTTTAAAGCGGGGGGGTTGCAACGTCCCTCCAGGAGCCGACTATTGCCCCAAAAAAGGCGGGGGTCTGAAACGCCCCTCCAGCCCCAAACCCTTTTGCCCAAAAAGGCGGGGGGTTTGAAACCCGTCCCTCCAGTCCGACCTATTGCCCAAAAGGGGGCCGGGGGCGGGCAACGTCCCTCCAGTCCGACCTATTGCCCTAAAGCGGGGGTCTGCAATGTCCCTCCAGTCCGACCTATTCCCTTAAAGGGGGGGGGGTTTCTGAAACGTTTTTTCCAGCCCGAATTTAATCCCTTTAAAGAGGGGTTTCGGCAACGTCCCTCCATTTCCGACCTATCACTTAAAGCGGGGGGTCTGCTATGTCCCCCCAACCCCCCGGCCCAAATCACCTTGAAGCGGGGGTCTGAAAAACCTCATCCAGTCCGCCCCACCCACCTTGAAAAACCCGGGGGTCTAAAAAGCCCCCAGTGGACCTACCCCCTTAAAAGCGGGGGGTTTTGAACGTCCCCCCCAGTCCAAACCTATCCCCCCTTTAAAGCGGGGGATCAAAACGTCCCCCCAGCCCAAACCAAAATTCCCAAAAAAAGGGCGGGATTTTCAACGTCCCCAGTCGCCTATTCCCCTTTAAAGGGGGGTCTGCAACGTCCCCCCTTTTTCCGCCGATATCGCCCTAAAGCTGGGATCTGCAACGTCCCTCCAGTCCAACCTATTGCCCTAAAGCGGGGGTCTGCAACGTCCCCCCAGTCCGACCTATTGCCCTAAAGCGGGGGTCTGCAAAGTCCCTCCAGTCCGACCTATTGCCCTAAAGCAGGGGTCTGCAATGTCCCTTCAGTCCGACCTATTGCCCTAAAGCGGGGGGTCTGCAACGTCCCTCCAGTCCGACCTATCACTCTAAAGCAGGGGTCTGCAACGTCCCTCCAGTCCGACCTATCACTCTAAAGCAGGGGTCTGCTACGTCCCTCCAATCCGACCTATCAACTTGAAGCAGGGATCTGCCACATCCGACCTATCACCTTGAAGCAGGTGTCTGCAACGTTCATCCAGTCCGACCTATCACCTTGAAGCAGGGGTCTGCAATGTCCCTCCAGTCCGACCTATCACCTTGAAGCGGGGGTCTGCAACGTCCCTCCAATCCGACCTATCACCTTGAAGCTGGGGTCTGCAACGTCCCTCCAGTCCGACCTATCACCTTGAAGCGGGGGTCTGCAACGCCCCCCATTTTCCGCCCCTACCTTGAAAGCGGGGGGTCTGCAACGTCCCCTCAGTCCGACCTATCACCTGAAAAGGGGGGGGTCTGCAACCCCCCTCAGTCCGACCTATCACCTTTGAAGCAGGGGGTCGCAAGTCCCTGCGTCTGACCTATCCCCTTTGAAGCGGGGGTCGGGGAAACCCCCCTCCGCTGACCTATCACCTTTGAAGCGGGGTCTGCAACGCCCCCAGCCCGACCTATCCCCAAAAGCGGGGGGGCAACGCCCCCTCCAATTCCGACCTATCCCTTGAAAGGGGGGTTTAACGTCCTCCAGTCTGCCTATCGCCCTAAAGGGGGGTTTGCCACGTCCTCCAGTCCCCCTATGCCCAAAAGCGGGGGTCTCCCAGTCCCTCCAGTCCGGTTATCGTCTAAAGCAGGGGTCGCAAGTCCTCCATTTTCCGACCTATCACTTGAAGGGGGGTTGCAAGTCCCCCCAATGACCTATCCCCTTGAAGCGGGGGTTTTTGAAAAACGCCCCCTCCAGTCTGACCTCCCCCCCCCTTTAAACGGGGGTCTGAAGTCCCCACCCGACCTATCCCCTAAGCAGGGGTCGCAAGTCCCTACGCCCGATTTTCGCTCTAAAGCGGGGGACTGAAACGTTTCCACCGAGTCTCTCTAAACGGGGGTCTGAAGTCCCTCCAGTGCGTATGCCCTAAAGGGGGTCTGAAGTCCCTCCCACCCCGACGTATTCCTAAAGCAGGGGGTCTGCAAGTCCTCCGTCGACGTATGCCTAAAAGCAGAGATCTGAAACGTCCCTCCATCGACGTTTTCGCTCAAAAAGGGGAGTCTGCAAGTCCCCCCAGTGATCTATCAATTTAAGAAAGGGGTCTGCAACGCCCCCTCCAGTCCGTCTTTCAACTTAAAAAGCAAGGGTTGCAAGTCCCTCCAGTGCCTATCACCTTAAAGCGGGGTCTGCAACGTCCTCCATCTGATACCCCACTTTAAAGCGGGGGTCTGAAACGTCCCTCCAGCTGACCTATCGCATTGAAGCGGGGTTCTGCTCTTCCCCCCATCTGCCTATCGCCCTAAAGCAGGGGTCTGCAACCCTCCTTTTTAAACCATCCTTAAAGAGGGATTGCCACGTCCCTCCACCCAAAATATCCCCCTAAAGCGGGGGTTTGAAAATCCCTCCACCGACAATCCCCCAAAAGAGGGGTCTCCCGTCCCCCTCCGGGACGTATCGTTTTCTAAAGGGGTTGAAAGTCCTCCAGTCCGACCACACCTTGAAGCGGGGGTCTGCAAGTCCCCCGTCTGACCTATCGCCCTAAAGCGGGGTCTGACGTCCCTCCATTCCCGACCTATCGTTTCTAAAGCGGGGATTCCCACCTCCCTCCAGTCGCGTTCGCTCAAAAAGCAGGGGTCGCAAGTCCCTCCAGTCCGGACCTATCGCCCTAAAGGGGGATCTGCAACGTCCCTCCCCCAAAAATATCGCCCTAAAGCGGGGTCTGCAAGCCCCTAAGTGCGTATCCCCCTAAAGCGGGGGTCTGCAACGTTTCCATCCGACCTATCGCTCTAAAGGGGGGTCTGCAACCCCCTTTCAAGCCCGCCCTTCACCTGAAAGCGGGGTCTGCAACGTCCCCCAGTCCGTATCACCTTGAGGGGGGGTTTGCAACGTCCTCCAGCCGCCCTATTCCCTTAAAGCAGGGATTGCCACCCCCTCCATTTGTATCACTCTAAGAGGGGTTGAAACGTCCCTCCAGTCCTTTTCCTATCGCTTAAAGCAGGGGTCTGCAACCCCCCTCCACCCGACCTTATCCTCTAAGCAAGGATCTGAAACCCCCCTCCATCCCGGGCCTCACCTGAAAGCGGGGGTCGAACGTCCCTCCATCCGACTATCAACTTGACAGGGGGCTGAAAAGTCCCTCCAGTGCCCCTATCGCCTTAAAGGGGGTCTGCACGCCCCTCCGCCCCGCCCTATAAATTAAGCGGGGGTCTAAAACGTCCCCCCCAGTCCGCCCCTATCGCTCAAAAGGGGGGTTGCAAGTCCCTCAAGCCCGACCTATCACCTGAAAGGGGGGTCTGCAAGTCCTCCACCCGACCTATCCCCTTGAAGCGGGGGTTGCAACGTCCCTCCGTCCGCCCTATTACCTTGAAGCAGGGATTGAGTCCCTCCAGTCCGCCCTACGCCTAAAGCAGGGTTTCTGAAATTCCCCCATCCGCCCCTATCCCCTTTGGGAAGAGGGGTCTGCAAGCCCCTCCAGTCGCCTATCACTCTAAAGCAAGGAATCTCAACGTCCCTCCCCCCCCCCCCTATCAATTGAAGCGGGGGTTGCAACGTCCCTCCAGTCCGACCTATCGCCTTGAAGCGGGGGTCTGCAAGCCCTCCGCCCGACCTATCAACTTGAAGCGGGGGTCTGCAAGCCCCTCCAGTCCGACCTATGCTTGAAGAGGGGTCTGCAAGTCCTCCGGCCTATTGCCGAAAAAGAAAGGTTCTGCAACGCCCTCCATTTTCCCGCCTTTTTCCCGTAAAGCAGGGATCTGCAACTTCTCTCTAGTCCGATGTATCGCCCTAAACAGGGGTCTGCAAACCCCTCAGTCCGTTTTTGGTAAAGCGGGTCTGCACTTCCCTAGTCCAATTGTATCCCCCTAAAGCAGGGGTCTGCAACTCCCCCAGCCCGCTTTTCCCCTTAACGGGGGTCTGCAAACCCCCTCCAAAAACCCGACCTATACTTGAAGAGGGGTCTGCAATGTCTTCCAGTCCGACTACCCCTTTGAAGGGGGGTCGGCAACGTCCCCCAAATCCGCCTTTTCCTTTTTGAAAGCAGGGGTCTGCAACGTCCCCAATCCGCCATCCCTTGAAGCGGGGGTTTCTGCAACTTCCCTCCAGTTGCCCTATCGCCTAAAAGGGGGGTCTGCCCGTCCTCCGGGTTTCCCTATGCCCAAAAGCGGGGGGTTGCCACGGTCCCTCCATTTCCGACGTTTTCGCTTTTAAAGCAGGGGTTTTCAAGTCCCCCCAGTCCAAAACCTATCACCTTAAAGGGGGGGTCTGGCAACGTCCTCCAAAACCGCCTATACTTGAACGGGGGTGTCTGCACGTCCCTCCAGTCTGACCTATGGGGCCCCAAAAAGCAGGGGTCTGAACGTCCCTCCAGTCCGACCTATCGCCAAAAGCAGGGGTTGAAACGCCTACAGTCGATTTTCGCTCTAAAGCAGGGATTAAAACCCCCCTCCCATCCGCGTATCGCTCTAAGCAGGGGTCTGCAAGTCCCCAGTCCGACGTATGCCCTAAGCAGGGATCTGAAACGTCCCTCCATCCGACGTATCGCCCTAAGCGGGGAGTCTCCCACGTCCTCCAGTCCGCCCGTATCGCCCTAAAGCAGAGATCTGAAACGTCCCTCCCATCCGACGTATCGCTCTAAAGCAGGAGTCTGCAACGTCCCTCCAGTCCGATCTATCAACTTGAAGCAAGGGTCTGCAACGTCCCTCCAGTCCGATCTATCAACTTGAAGCAAGGGTCTGCAACGTCCCTCCAGTCCGACCTATCACCTTGAAGCGGGGGTCTGCAACGTCCCTCCAGTCCGACCTATCACTAAAGCGGGGGTCTCCCAACATCCCTCCAGTCCGACCAAATCCCCCTTAAAGCAGGGGTCTGCACGTCCCTCCAGTCGACCTATCGCCCTAAAGCAGGGTCTGCAACACCCCTCCAGTCCTGACTATCGCTCTTGAAAGCAGGGATCTGCCACGTCCCTCCAGTCCAACCTATCACCTTAAAGCGGGGGTCTGCAAGTCCCTCCAGTCCGACATCCCCCTAAAGCAGGGGTCTGCCAGTCCCTCCAGTCCGACTATCGCCTAAACAGGGTCTGCAACGTCCCTCCAATCCGACCTATCACCTTGAAGCAGGGGTCTGCAACGTCCCTCCAGTCCGACCTATCGCCCTAAAGCAGGGGTCTGCAACGTCCCTCCAGTCCGACCTATCGCTCTAAAGCAGGGATCTGAAACGTCCCTCCAGTCCGACGTATCGCTCTAAAGCAGGGGTCTGCAACGTCCCTCCAGTCCGACCTATCGCCCTAAAGCGGGGGTCTGCAACGTCCCTCCAGTCCGACCTATAGCCCTAAAGCGGGGGTCTGCAAGTCCCTCAAGTCCGACGTATCGCCCTAAAGCGGGGGTCTGCAACGTCCCTCCAGTCCGACCTATCGCTCTAAAGCGGGGGTCTGCAACGTCCCTCAAGTCCGACCTATCCCTGAAAGCAGGGGTCTGCAACGTCCCTCCAGTCCGACCTATCACCTTGAAGCAGGGGTCTGCAACGTCCCTCCAGTCCGACCTATTGCCGTAAAGCAGGGATCTGCAACTTCCCTCTAGTCCGACGTATCGCTCTAAAGCAGGGGTCTGCAACGTCCCTCCAGTCCGACCTATCGCCCTTGAAGCAGGGGTCTGCAACGTCCCTCCAGTTCGACCTATCACTCTAAAGCAAGGATCTGCAACGTCCCTCCAGTCCGACCTACCACCCTCCAGCCGGGGTCTGCAACGTCCCTCCAGTCCGACCTATCAACTTGAAGCGGGGGTCTGCAACGTCCCTCCAGTCCGACCTATCGCCTTGAAGCAGGGGTCTGCAACGTCCCTCCAGTCCGACCTATCACCTTGAAGCGGGGGTCTGCAACGTCCCTCCAGTCCGACCTATCGCCTTGAAGCGGGGGGTCTGCAACTTCCTCCAGTCCGACCTATCGCCTTGAAGCAGGGGTCTGCAACGTCCCTCCAGTCCGACCTATCACCTTGAAGCGGGGGTTTGCAACGTCCCTCCAGTCCGACCTATTACCTTGAAGCAGGGATCTGCCACGTCCCTCCAGTCCGACCTATCGCTCTAAAGCAGGGGTCTGCAACGTCCCTCCAGTCCGACCTATCGCTCTAAAGCAGGGGTCTGCAACGTCCCTCCAGTCCGACCTATCACTCTAAAGCAAGGATCTGCAACGTCCCTCCAGTCCGACCTATCACCTGAAAGCGGGGGTCTGCAACGTCCCTCCAGTCCGACCTATCCTAAAGCGGGGGTCTGCAACGTCCCTCCAGTCCGACCTATCGCCTTAAAGCAGGGGTCTGCAACGTCCCTCCAGTCCGACCTATCCCCTTGAAGCAGGGGTCTGCAACGTCCCTCCAGTCCGACCTATCGCACTAAAGCAGGGGTCTGCAAGTCCCTCCAGTCCGACCTATCACCTTGAAGCAGGGGTCTACAGTGCGACTCTCCAGCTGTCTGGTCACATAACTGTGTCTATTATTACATCAGAAATGTATCCAGACCCTTTTCAGAATCCCGGGTCACTGTAACTGTTATATTATTACATCTAGAAATGTATCCAGACCCTTTTCCAGAATCCCGGTCACTATAACTAGTTATATTATTACATCTAGAAATGTATCCAGACCTTTCTCCAGAATCCTAGACACTATAACTTGTTCTATTATTACATCTAGAAATGTATCCAGACCTTTCTCCAGAATCCTAGACACTATAACTTGTTCTATTATTACATCTAGAAATGTATCCAGACCCTTCTCCAGAATCCGGTCACTATAACTTGTTCATTATTACATCTAGAAATGTATCCAGACCCCTACTCCAGAATCCGGTCACTTAACTGTTATATTATTACATCTAAAAATGTATCCAGACCCTTCTCCAGAATCCTGGTCACTATAACTGGTTTATTATTACTCTAAAATGTTCCAGACCCTTCTACAGAATCCGGGTCACTTGTAACTAGTTCATATTATTACATCTAGAAATGTATCCAGACCCCTTCTCAGAATCCCGAGCACTAAGCTGGGGTTCTTGCAACGTCCCTCCAGTCCCGAGCCTAAAGCGGTTGCAACGTCCCTCAAGTGCTATCACTACGGGGGTCTGCATGTCATCCGTCCGACCTACACTGAAGGGGGTCGCAGTCCTCCAGTCCGACCTATACCTGAAGCAGGGTCTGCAAAGTCCCTCTAGTCCTACCTATAGCCCTAAAGCAGGGATCTGAAACGTCCCTCCAGTCCGACCTATTGCCGTAATGCAAGGATATGCAACGTCCCTCCAGTCCGACCTATTGCCGTAAGCAAGGATCTGCAACGTCCCTCCAGTCCGACCTATTGCCGTAAAGCGGGGGGTCTGCAACGTCCCTCCAGTCCGACCTATTGCCCTAAAGCAGGGGTCTGCAAGTCCCTCCAGTCCGACCTATCACCTTGAAGCAGGGGTCTGCCACGTGCGACTCTCCAGCTGTCCTGGTCACTATAACTTGTTATATTATTACATCTAGAAATGTATCCAGACCCTTCTCCAGAATCCCGGTCACTATAACTTGTTCTATTATTACATCTCAAAATGTATCCAGACCCTTCTCCAGAATCCCGGTCACTATAACTTGTTCTATTATTACATCTCGAAATGTATCCAGACCCTTCTCCAGAAGCCTGTCACTATAACTTGTTATATTACATCTAGAAATGTATCTGGACCCTTCTCCAGAATCCCGGTCCCTATAACTTGCTCTATTATTACATCTAGAAATGTATCCAGACCCTTCTCCAGAATCCCGGTCACTAGAACTTGTTCTATTATTACATCTAGAAATGTATCCAGACCCTTCTCCAGAATCCCGGTCACTAGAACTTGTTCTATTATTACATCTAGAAATGTATCCAGACCCTTCTCCAGAATCCTGGTCATTAGAACTTGTTATATTATTACATCTAGAAATGTATCCAGACCCTTCTCCAGAATCCCGGTCACTAGAACTTGTTCTATTATTATGCTCTAGAAATGCATTCAAACCCTTTTTGAACTCTGTTATTGAATTCACCATGACCAGTCCCTCTGGCAGAGAATTCCATAGTCTCACTGCTCTAGCAGTAAAGAATCCCTTTCTGTTTATGTAGAAACTTTCATTCAAGACGTAGAGGATGCCCCCTTGTTCTAGATACAGTCCTGGGTATAAATAAATCTTGGGAGAGATCTCTATATTGACCTTTGATGTATTTAAACATATTTATTATGTCCGCCTGAAGCCGTCTTTTCTCTAAACTAAATAACCCCAAACTTGCTATCTTGCTGGGTACTGTAGTCCGCCCATTCATTTTATTATTTTTGTTGCCCGCCTTTGTACCTGTTCAAGCTCTACAATGTCTTTCCTGTGCACGGATGCCCAAAACTGTACACAATATTCCATGTGTGGTCTGACCACTGACTTGTAGAATGGGAGAATAATGTTCTCATAGTCTCCTCTATGCCCGTTTTAATACACCCCATAATCTTGTTTGCCTTGGCAGCTGCTGCCTGACATTGGCTGCTACAGTTTAGTTTACTGTCCACCAGGATTCACAGGTCCTTCTCCAGTCACTTTTACACCGTGTTTTTCCCGTGTAACAAGTCAACATGGTCTAGATTCTTACTTCCCATGTGCAGAACCTTGCATTTATGTGTGTTAAATAAGGAGGCCCTAGATTCCATTTTTTGAGAAAATTTCCATCTACTTCCGTTTTTTCTTTCCTTACATGAAAATTTGTTCTCTTTCCGAGAGAAGAAATGAAGTCCGTTCTTCCTTTCTCCAGCGCCTCGGGGACTGGGCCAAACAAAGAAGTCTTGTGGTTAGACCCCATTTTTTGATCCTGACCTCTTTTGTTTCAACGTTCATGTGGCAGAACTGGACCAAGTATCTGCGGAGACATCAGCTATAAAGCAGCCGCTTGTCTAAAGGGTAGGAGGAACGGTTTATAAGTCCTTCCACTGCTTTGTCTTCTGCTTCGGAGGTCTGGTCCACAATGTTGTCTCTCTTATCGAAAGGAAATGACCTCGTATCAGATTTGCACACAAATCATTTTTTAATATGGCAGGATGCATTATGGGAAGAACACAAGATGACAGAGGCAGTGTGATGGGCAATGTTCTGCTGGGGGCTCCTGGAATCATGGAGCCGGCCAGGGCTGTGTAAGTCACTTACCTGAGGAAAAGATGGTGCCAGAATGCATTATTGGAAGCTGACAAGATGGCGGAGGTGATGGGCAATGTATTGCTAGGGGGTCTGGCCTCATGAGGACAGGCAGGCGCATCACTAAGCTGGGAAAGAGAGGGCACCAGGATGCATTAAAGGGGTTTTGCCACGATGTAATGTTGATGTGGGATTCTCCAAAATGGGTATTTAATCACTTTTCTAAATTTATGCGATTACAAAAAGTGAAGCCTGTGAGATCTACAGCATTGCTCAGTCCCCCTTAGTTTACTGAAAGTTTACATTAGAGACGACCAGAACACTGACAGGGAGCTGATCTGGCCGCGCTTGCGTGTTTGCACTTCTTATCTTATGACAGGGAACATGAAGGAGCTTGCAAGGTACTGGGGAGAAAGTGCATTGTATGAGTCTGTCTGCTGTATAGATAATCCACTGTTGTAATGTTACTTGAGTAAACTTTTGAGACGCTCCCTGTTTCCTCACTCTCACCCCTGCAGCATTCATGACTCAGCATGCTTTGTTTATATTTTATGCTGAGCAGATAACAGGTATGGAACTCACTTCATGACAAAACCCCTTTAAGGGAAGAAGATAAGATGGCGGAGGCAATGGGCAAGGTTCTGCTATGGTGTCCTGGGAGCATGGATGGCCATCACTTGCATAGGGAAATGATGGTGTCAGGATGCATTTTAGGAAGAAGACGGCGGAGGCACTGTTGTAGTCAATGTTCTGCTGGGGAGTACTGGCATTATGTCTACGGCCAGGGCTGTGTGTGTCACCTGAGGAAAAGATGGCGCCAGAATGCATTATGGGAAGATGGTGGAGGTGATGGGCAATGTTTTGCAACGAGGCCTTGGTATCATGAGGGCAGACAGGTGCATCACTCACCTGGGGAAGAGATGGCATCAGGATGCAGTATGGGAAGATGGCGGAAGTGATGGGCAATGTTTTGCTAGGAGGCCTTGATATCACGAAGGCAGACAGGTGCATCACTAACCTGGGGAAGAGATGGCATCAGGATGCATTATGGGAAGGAGACAAGATGGTGGAGACTATAGGCATTGTTTTGCTAGGGGGCCCTGGCATCATGAGGACAGGTAGGTGCATCACTAAGCTGGGGAAGGAGACAACATGGGACACTTACCTAATATTGTATACACTAAGGGCCACATGTATGAAAACTGTCTTGATCTAAGACTTTCTTTGTTGCCCATAGCAACCAGCGTTCACCTTTCATTTCATCTAGTGCGCCGAAAGAAATGAAACTGGCGCTCTGATTGGTTGTTATGGGCAACAAAAAGTTTAGACCAAGACCGTTTTCATACATGTCCCCTTAAGTGTTCCACCTCCCCCGCTTCAAGGCAGCAAAAGTCCACACTGTAAAAATGGCCCAGGACTGAGGAACATAACAATGATAAATGTGGTGACTTGGCCTCCAAACGACCAGGTCTCAATGCAATTGATCAGCTGTGGGATGTGCTGGTGAACAAGTCCCATCCATGGAGGCCGCAACGAGCAACTTACAGGATGGATACAGCGGAGGTCATGTGAAGTGTGGCCCCTGAGAGCTCAGAGCACAAGGGTGAACTACACAGTATGAGGCAAATGCCTGATCCGCGAGTATATGTACATGGACACTGCTCCTGGGCATTGCCCGGCCGTGGAGCTTCCTATCATTACGGGTCTAATCCTCTGAATTGTCCGCCGGCGACAGGAGACCTCGCGCTGCAGATAAATACATTTTATTTAAATAGATTTGATCAGCAGCCGTGGGACGTGAAGCAGCAGAGACCAGAGATTGTCTATTTACAGCCGCAGAGTTAAAATCACATAAAAATTTCTGGATATCAAAGTTCATAAGAAAAATTAAAAATCCCAACAACAACTGCACAGAGCCGGAGCTAAAAATGTAGAAAAGGTCACCGTATACAAACCAAGGGATCAGCTGTGAGTCAGGCCGGGATGTAGAGAAGGGGCCCGGTCCCCGCCAGAGCAGTGTGTACAACAAGTGCAAATAAGAGGACGGGTCCGGACAGTCAGTGGGGAGAACAGAGAACACACACGAGAAATCTGGGGGATAAAAAACAGCGCAGTTCTTGGTCCCTTCTCCAGTCTTACAGAACATAGCACCATGACAAACATCTGCCCGGGGGCAGACATGGGGGATCCTCAGCCCTCGGCACAGAAGGACAGGACACTCCGGTAGGGAACCAGGTGAGTGTTCTCCGAGGAGACCGTCGGGAAACACTGTAATAAAGAACAAAGATTTCAGAAGGTGGAAATGGTCACAGGAGAGAGGCGAAATGAGGTGGAAGGGGCAAGCGCCAAGTCAGGGACAAGCACCAAGTCATGTGGGGGTGGGAGAGGGTAAGGTCAGGGAGGAGCACCAAGGTGAGAGGATTTGGGACAAGAACCAAGTAATGGGGTTGGGAGAGGGGAAGGACAGGAAGGAGCGCCAAGTCGGGGGGTTAGGGACAAGCACCAAGTCATGGAGTGGGGCAGAGGAAGGTCAGGGAGGAGCACCAAGTCATGTGGGGGGTGGGATAGAGAAAGGTCAGGGAGGAGCACCAAATCATGGGGTGGAGGAAGAGAAGAAGGTCAGGAATGAGCTCCAAGTTGAGGGGGTTTGGGACAAGCACCAAGTCATGATGAGGGGGAGGGAGGGGCAGAGGACAGTCAGGGCGGCGCACCAAGTCATGGGGGAATGGGAGAGGGGAAGGTCAGGGAGGAGCACCAAGTTGAGGGAGTTATGGACAAGCACCAAGTCATAGGGGGTGGTAGAGGGGAAGGTCAAGGAGGAGCAAGGGACGAGTGCCATGTCAGGGGAGAGGTGGGGGGGTTCAGGGACAAGCACAAAGTCATGGGAGGATTCATGAACGGGTGCCAAGTCAACAGAGGGGGTGGGTTAGGGACAAATACTAAGTCATAGGGGAGGGGAAAGGAAGGGAGGGAAGGAGATGAGCACCAAGTTGGGGAGATGGAGGAGGAGATGTCAGGCATGAGAGACGAGTGCCAAGTCAACGTGTGTATGAAAGGAAGAAGGGGGCACTTTTGGCTCAACAAGCAAGAAATGATGGGAGATTTAAACTCTGTTTAAGTTTCATTTTTAGCGCGTTACCTGCTCCTTCAGCTCCTTGGTTTGGTCACAGATATAGAGGGGTTCATCCGCCTTCGTTCTGAGGAGCGGCACCGAGCACACGGTCAGACTGGACGTTACTGCTGCCAAATCTACAGCCAATAAGCAATAATTGAAAGTCATGCAACCAAAAAACCACTCCACACAGCAGAAAACAGCGCCATCCACAGCATCCTGCGCCTCTCACACATCACGCAGAGCCCCGGGGCCAGCGTGTTTCATAGACCTGTACCTCCTGACGACGGCACACTATAGTCCGGACGCCGTTAGGACATGGGCTCGTCTCACCTGTGAGGGTGCAGTGCTTCAGCGCCTGCTCGGAGGTGTATTTCCAGACTCTAAGAATAGGGGAATCGCGCTCATTTGTGACATGAAGGAGGCTCTGGGAGTGCAGAAGACCCCTCCTCACTGGGATCCGGCTGGGCCGGACACCCAAACTTTCCAGAGACCTGGAGGTGGGTAAATGAAGGAACATGGATGAAACCAACAGAAAGAAGCCTGATTAGCCTGGACGCATAGGAACCAGAAGCATCTAAGATGTGTAGGACTAATGATTAGGGACCAGCTGGACGCAGCGCTAAGCTAGAGAGGACACATTACCTGGAAAATTCTGTGTGGTTATGGCTGCCGCTTCTTTTTTGCAAATTCTAAAATAATAAAAAAAAAGGATATAAATGTTACAAATTACCTAAAATCTTTTGCGTACCCACCTGGCACTGTGCTCTCTGTACAGAGGGAAATGAGCAGGGTCACACCAGTCACGATAACTGATGCACTGACTGAGCTAACGTAGACCACGGGTCAAACTGAAGGTCTGCGAGGCGAATTCAGCTGAACAGGTCATTGGCTCACAAGAGCTTATACACAGAAAGCAGGGATAGACCGGTCTGGATGCAGTAGGACTGGCTCTCCACTTTCCCTTGACGATGCAGTCAATTATTGGCGGAGTACACGTCCTTAACGCCCTGTTCAGCAGCTCTCAGGTGGTGGCACAGCTCTAACAGCCGACCTTGGCACCGTACCCACCCACATACCAAACCCCTTCAACAGTTCTTTGAGGGCAACCTTAATATTGATGTGGCCCTCGGTGAAAATGTAGACAGATCAGTAGACTGATGTAGACAGAGGTGTTGTCTCGCTACACAAATTAGCTTTCAACATGTAGGGAAGAGTAAATAAAGACATTTTCAAATATATTGCTTTGCTTATTTTGCTTTGTTAAGGAGATAATAGAGATTCTATCTGCTTATATACATATACAGAATGCATTACATTCCAGAACACCTTATACCAAATATGGTTGTGGTGCTCGACCTCAGGGAAAAGATTTTATTCATTGGTTAAGAGACCCCTGCATAGGGTCAGAGATTCTATCGTGTTAATAACAGATTGGTCCTGTGCCTCACTCCTTAGCTCTTTCTGTATGAACTTCTATAAGTAAAAAGTCTGGGGACTGTCTCCAGGGGGAAAGGACACTGAAAACTTCTATGTGTTTTGACTCTTCCTTCTCAAGTGCATTATACTGAATTTGAAAACCAAAGTGAATCCTATAAGACAATTTCAGTCCAACCTAAATTATTACTTTAAGGCTATGTTCACACGGCTTAATTGCGGGACGTAATTTCGCCCCGCAATTACGCCGTGTGGACGGGGGCGGGGCGGGAGCGGGGGGAGTAAGCGGGGGCGGCAAACTTCGCCGGCCCATTGACTATCACTGCTAGCGGCGCGTATTTTTTTACGCCGCTAGAAAAGTGACATGTCAATTATCTCCCCGCCCGGCGGCTTCGCGGGCGGGGAGAGGAGACGTAATCCATGTTCTTATGGAACTGTGAATTGAATCTACGTAATGAATGGGCCGTTTTCGGGCCCGTAATTGGCGCACTTCGGCGCGTAATTACGGACCGAAATACGGCCCATTTTAAGCCGTGTGAACATGGCCTAACAGTATTACTAAGTGACGACTATTGTGCTCCTATCCTTTGTTTATCTGAACTACTGAAGGTACATGGCATCCTTTGGCAGTGAACTTCTCTGCCCTTCATCCTTTCGTACCTGTATCAGTGGGATCTCCGTGTTAGCCCGGATCAGTAATTTACCAGAGTCTCCCTCCCGTATACTCTTCTTGACCGATGCTGGACCCTTGGACTTGTTGGCCGAGGTCAAATGGCTGAAGCCGCTGCCTGGTGGAGAAGAAACAAAACAAGACAAGACGTCACCCTGGTGGCCATGAAGGGGGTGTAAAGGGGAACAATTCTTCTATTTCCTACTAATGTTGGTTCAGTGATAGCTAGAGGTATCAATAAAGGACTTTTGAAGTTTCTAATAGATAATGGTTTCAGGGAGTTTCCAGCTCTCCTCCATACCTCTGATCAACATGGGCTATTCTGGTTTGATGTTACAAGTACGTATATCTGGTGGAACGTTACCAAAAAGCCGTATGATGCCATCTCCGCACTCCAGGCAGATCTCAGAGACTTGTACACTGACCTGACATGCTGAGCGACATCGGAAGGGCACCCGATGGCTTCTGATGGACCAAAGTGCGTGGGCTTCCTCGGCTGATGAGCGATGACAAGTGAGGGTTCTGGGTGCTGGGAATCTGATGGCTTTTGGTTGGACTGTGAACTGCAGCCCGCAGCAGTGACTGGTGGTGCTGCCGCCGCTTCTCCTGGGCTTTAGTGTCTGTCAACAGCAGAAATCACACTTAGCAAATGTAAGACGTAGGGTCATTACTCAATAGCCGTCTCCCAATCTCCCGAGGGCTTCTAAAGAAACGTCAGGTTTAATCTCTTCCAGTACAGATTTGTCTGTTCTTCTAGTGGAGGTGTAGCATCCCCTAAAATGTCTCACAGTCCAATGAAGCCATTACATAAGAAGGTCATAAACCAGACCATTTAGCCCTGAGGTGACCTGCTCAACCCGGGGAGCTCCACACCTAAGTAATTCTGCAAAACTTACATAATAGTGGCCTATCCCTGGGTCACATGCTTTCCATATTCTCATTCCTGGCACTTTTGGAGCAATTTCTCTAGCCACCATCCTGCGGGAGGTCCCATGACTTGTGACTGATATTCAATATTTGGATGTTGGCAGAACGTCCTTCCTCAAAATTTGGCCGACGGGGCACATAAAAACCAGACACACAGATGCCCAATGTGTAACCCCATTACTGACATTTGACCTAGTAGAACATCAAAATTCTGATAACCACTCCATTCGCGTCAGAATGAAGCTGATTATTACAGCTAGGACCTGCCCCTATCAGCCGGGATCTAATGTTTAACTCTTTAGATGCCAAGGCAATGATAACCATGGCATTTTAATCAATGAGAAACAGCGCACTGTTTCCTTGCCTGATCAGCCACTCCAAGACAAGAACACTGGATGCAGATAGGTTGTTGTGGCAGCCAGAGGTCTCATGAACTCCTCTGTAGCTGCAATGTTACTTCTCCTATGGAGGGCCATCTTAGTACACTTCTCTGGAATACACACACATATATGTATATTAAAATAAAAAATGAATTTCAGAACACCCCTCTTGACATTTTGCAAAATAAAACATAAAAAATTATGAATAATTGGTATAAGCATATGCACAACTCTGTAAGAGGTTTACCTGTACACTATATGGTTGGGTCAATGGCACTATTATAAAGTACATTTTGTCCTTTAAAAAACATAGGTATGCGTAGATTTAAAAATAAGGGGAAAAAAGTTATGGCTTTTGAATTGCTGAAAAAATAAAATAAAAAAATCGCAAAAACAGTTGATATAAAATTAAAAAAAATTAAAAATAGCTGCAATGTTAATGGGTTAAAGGGACATTATAGATGTTGCTGGCGCATTGAGAGAGTATGCCATCAATGTGTGAAGGATGTGCACTGCTCAGATGAACTCAGAACTCCCACCGATTTCAATGGGAAAGTTTTGACCACCTTGCTGTTCTACAACAGAGGGATTTCCGGACATGGGTGGGGGTTCCAGAGGTGAGCCTCGCACCTATCAGACATTGATAGAATATTCTACCAATATGCAAACAATGTCTATAGTGAGACAACCTCTAAGTGCTGCATCTAGAACAGTCTTCTTTCTGCTGGCTGAGAGTACCGCCATGGGCATAGACGGCACCCACTAACTGTAAGCTCCCTCTTAGGCCGCTGGCAGCGGCTGATCCTTCTACACTCACCACTTCTGTCTGGTTTCTTCTAGTCCAAAGTTCTGTCTGTGCCGCATCTGGTTTCTCTGGGGCTGAGAGTACCGCCATGGGCACGGACAGCACCCACTAAATGTAAGCTCCTTCCTAGGCCACTGGCAGCATGAGTGGCTGATTCTTTTTACATCCCCACTTTGTCTAGTTGTTTACTCCTAGTTTGTTTTTCCCTTTTACAACCATTACTCTAGAAGTCTATAATGGTTTGTTTTGGCCCCTCCAGCAATTCTAAAAAGGATGCATCAGAGGTGATCACTTTCACACAGGTACACAAACAAGGAGCTTCGACAAAGGCAACACCGAGGCAATGAGAATTATCAGCCTAAACTCGTTTATTACAGATGGATAAATTAGATACAGACATAACAGTGATTACATTACATGTATAACTCACAAATTACAGTTAGGCACGCACAGTAATTGGACCTGTCTATCACCCACATCGACCACTGATGGATATCATCACAGGGCTGTAGAGGTTTACCAAGATGTGACATGAGATGCAAACACGATGATATAAGTCGACACACACAGACCACTCCTAGTATGACCACAACACTGCCCGTTATATAAGCAGGGCACAGTACAAAACTATTACAAGTGCGGATCCCAGAGAAGGTCAATAAGGACACTTCACCATAAAAGCAAAAAGCACCAGAACAAAAAGCATTAAAAATTAATTCAAGTATGTCAGGAAAAAAAAAATGCTGCCCGGTGGGTGGTTTCAGCGATGGGTAGGCCGGGGGGCCCCCCTATGAAATGGACGGTCCCGATTAAGAGGAAGCAATGAGATATTGCCTCAGCGGCATCTCCAAGGTTAAATATAGGTCTATAGAGAAGAGGCAGAGATGTGTGGGGAACCACATGAAGACCAGGCCATAGACCGTGCCAACACACGTGTATGTATGTTTACATGTACCCAGGAAACGTAGGACGAGGAAGACCAGGCTCGAGATGGAAATCTTCAAAGGAGGAAGCTCATGATTTCAGGAGCACTGCACAGCTGCGACATTTCCAGACCTTCCACCCCAGATTAAAACGGATAAGCGGAACCCTCCTGGTCACTCCGGCCTCCGCGCATTCACTGATCTCCGATTATTAAAGAATCGCAAGTATGGACGGTCACTGAAAGGTCCCGAGGGAACTGTACGGTCACAGTGCAAGGAGGTCTTCACCTCTGCTTGGACCAACAACGCCAGATATACCCTAAGGGGGTGAGGACAGGATGCCCCCCATGGCACTGTAGCTTTCCTGCATGGGGCCCGGAGCTTGGACAACCCCTTTGGAGGGCTCTGGCCACAGATGAAGGTGAAGCTGGGAGAGGGTCTGGTCTGAGGCGAGTTCTGCTGACTGCTGCTGTTGCTGCTGGTGGTAGTGCCATTGCTGAAGCTCCGTGCTCTGCTCAGATTATTCTCCGATAACGAGGAGGGAGCAAAACTGGAGCTAAAAATAGAAACAAAAAAAAAAATTAAAATCTGGCGAGAAGAACCAAGAGTATCCAGGTGTACAGGACAAAAGGTGAGGGGAGACAGGCAATAAGAGACGGGGTCACGGCAATCAACTGCCCTATTTTATATCTTATGGACACAGTGCCTGGGACCAAATACTGTAAAAGGGTGTGCCAGGGTTTAAAGGAGTTTAACACTTGGCAGTTCTCCCTATTAGTATCTATGGGAGTTACAAATATAGCTTGGCAATGGTGATATAGAAATATCACAGAAATATTCAAAACTCCCATAGACATGAACGGGGGGTTGGGTGGGGTGGAGGCTGGCACAAGACGGGTAATCTCCATGTTCTCCAAAGCCAGTTCGTAGCACAAGCTGCTCTCAGAAAGGGATTTTGCAAAGTGGTAAAACCCTTTTAACTAAATGTCGACCATAAACATCCGGGTGGTCGACATCTGACTCTGTGAAGAGCTCGCAGCTGTGAGAACGGAGATTCGGACGTCAGTATTAGCAGGTTTGCCACTAAAATGCAAGGACATTGCATGGACAGAGCGAGGGGGACACTGGGGTACCATCGCACCAAGGAAACAGATTCCCAGCAATTGTCCACATCATACTCATGGTTGCAAAAAGATGTATATTGACCAAGTGGTTGGAATCGGAGGTGCCAGATATTAACATGGTTATAGAACAAACTAAAATATATGCTCTGGCCAATCAATTATATATGGAACGACAAAGAAAAATTGGTGAAAAATTTCTTTAGAAAATGGAGGCCATTCATAGAGGAATTTTATACACAAGCCGAAATAAATAGGTTGACAAATGTTTTTCAATATACCGGCTGGTTTTTGAGAGAAGCGCTTGCTGGGACATTGGGAAGACTGCAGTCCTCCAACAGTGGTACACAGGAGCAGATGGGGTAGCACAAATAAAAAGTAGTAAATGAGATATCAAAGAGGGTGAACAGTGCCTTTTGATCTAGTAGCATTGCATGAAAGTCAAGAAACATATAGAATCCTAGCTGGTTATGTTAAGGTTGATGTTAATTTTTGTTCATGCATACCCTGGATTGCGAATTGTAGATGGTGTTTCCCTATATGTTAAATTGGCAAGTAACGGATATCGAGGAGCACTTTTTGGCTATTTGGAAACACGGTACAGATAATTAAAGGAAAGTCAGACTTAATCTGTTCGGTATACAATTTTTGGTTCTTTAATTTTTCCACAGTAATTGTGATCATAAGCATTATAATATATTGGAAAAATGTTGGTACTTACTATATGTTAATTAACGTTTATATTGACTACTGTGCTGTATTATATGGTATGGTATTCTTGTTTTCTCTATGTGTGGTACCAAATAAAATATATTTAAAAAAAAAAAAAATGCAAGGACAGATTATAACTGTTCCTGCCTTCCTGATCACTGAATTTACAGAGGTCATAGAGAAATGCAGGAAGCCTTCTGGCTCCCTGCTTCTGGGCCATGGCAGTCACATGATCATTGGGGCTTGGTAACTGCAAGAGCTGCTGGGTCTCATCAGAACCAGATCAGCTCTGCAGTAACTTCAGCAGGTATGATTCCCCAGTAACTTGGGATAATGTATCCAAGGGGAAAAAAAATAAAAAAAAAAATTAAAAAGACTTAACAAAAAAAAATAAAACTCAGCAAAAAAAAGTTTAAAACAAAAGTTATTGCCAAACAAATTGCCAAAAGTTATCCATTTCAGACCTGAAAGTGGTTTTCTCACTACAAAGATTAGCTTTCAACATATATGGACAGGTAATTGAAGACTTTTTCTAAATACACTGCTTTGTTGATTTTTCTATAGTCACGAAATAGCTGTTTTGTGTGCTCTAAATGTACACAGGGTTATATGGTTACCTGGTTCCCTATCTTAAGTCACCACGCTATGAGTAAGAGCCGACTGCTGGAACAGAGATCACTCTCTCAGCCTGGAACAAACTAATTCTCTCTAACAAGATTAGTTTCTGTTTCCAGATAAAGCCATTGTTCTCAGTGCTCACAGCACATGTACCTTTTGTTTACTAAAGATAACTTCCCCTACACCTGTCAGTGTAATGGTTCAGCTAGAGTTTGAACATGCTAATCAGTGCTATAAAACCACCCACAGCCTGAGGAGACAGAGCGAGTGTAAAACTGCTTGTGACTTGGTGAAACAGTATGGTGAAAAAACACCTTTAAGTGGGATACAATATGTAAAAGAAAAAAAAACTGATGCTCCAAACTTTTAGCCCCATCCCATGATGACCCTAAAAATGTATATCGCCTGTATATCAATGTCCATGACAGAAAAGAAAGAAAACAAACATCAGTAGAAAGAGTTCAATCTCCCGTGTACTAAACAAAAAAAAAACTGCATAATGACCCCATCAGGAAGTGGTCAGGGAGTAGATAATGGGCATTCTGGGGGCAGACATTAATAGCCTACACCAGGTCTTGCTCATCCTACCTGCCAGCCTTCGGAGGCGTCTTGGTGCCCTTCTTCTTGGATCCTCCTCCGGTAGCCGCTTTAGTGTTCCGGACATGTTTCAGCATCCACGCCCGCAGGTTGGAGAGGCCGCTGTACTCGGACAAGACCAGCCGAGGCCATGGGTTACACTCCTCCATGTCCAGGGCTGCGATGGCAATGGCTCGGCCCACCTGGCAAAGTGAGAGAGATGGGTTTTGGGATAAGTGGAGGATTTTTTCCATGGTCCCCTAAATTTCTGAAAAGGATCCCCGAGGGGGGGCCCCCCTTTCAGGGGGGACCTAAATACCCTAAGTGTCTATTAAAAATTTCCCTTTAATGCTTTGAAAGGGATCTTACGAAAAAACCAGTGGAGCGGGGCCCCTTGTCCCAGGGAAAAGGTTTTCCATCCTGTGAAAAACCCTGAAAGGCGGGAAGCCTTTTTTTCCCCATGGGGGAGGAAAAACCGACAAATTTCCCTGCCATTGCCCCAAATAACAAACCCAGTATACTGAAAAACCCAACCCCCCAGTAGGCTGTGGTCCCCTCACCCACTAAACCCTGCCCTGTTTTTTGGGCATGGGACAGGGCCCGGGGGAACTGGGGGGCAGCAGCTGGAAAAAAGGGATGACTTTTTCCCGGCTAAAAAAAGTCATTTGGTGAACTTGGGGGGGAAAAGCAGGGTGGTTGTGGTGGGTGGATCTCCCTTTGTGGGTGAAAAGCCCGGGGTTGGTTGTTGAGGGCGGGGCCCGGTGTTGTAATTACACTCCAGCGTGTAGCTGAAAAACACACAAAAAATATTGCAGTAGTAGGGCCCCGAATACTGATCTCGGGCGCCACAGCTCCGTGCAGATCGGGAGAGGGAAAATCCACAGGGGGAAAAACCCCCAAACCTGTAAATTGATCCCCAGGGCCTTTTTGCCCGGCCCACACGCCCGGCCCCCTCCTTTGGGAACTGGGGGCCCGTTTGTCCTTGGGGGTAAAATTGGTTCTTTTTCCGAAAAAATTGAAAGGCCCATGAAACCCAAAGGTGAGGGGAGTTCAAGGTTTTTGGTTTCGGGTTTTAATTTAAGGGTTTCCCGCTGCCCCAAAACAACCCAAAAAAATCAGGGGGGCAGTATTAAAAGCGTTTTATTCTTTTGGACTTAGGAGTTAAATTATGTTTTAAAATTATAATGTTTTAAAGCCGAGCAGTATTATGTGTTATTTTCTTGTTACTAGGGGCATTTATTTTTAGTATTTAAATTTTTCTTTTTCATAGGGGAAAAGGTATTATGTAGTTATTTTTTGTAAGGGGGGGAAGGCATTTTAGTATTTTAAAATTTCTTTGTACATGGGGAAAGGGGATATATTTGTTATATTCGGGGTACTTTGGGACCCAGTATTATTTTTGTTTTTTTTTCCTTGTACATAGGGGGCGTATTAAAATTAGTTTTTATTTTGTACTTTGGGGGGCCCAGCATTTTATTTAGTTATATTTTTTGTCCCTTAGGGGCAGTATTTTTAGTAGTTATATTCTTGTCCATAGGAGGGAAAAGACGTGTTTTTGTTTGAGCTCCCGGGCGGGGCCCGGGGGGCATGGTTCTGCCCAGGAGGGGGTTTTAAAAAAGGGGGAAAGTGGGCTGACGATCCGGGGAAAGCCCCGGTCTGGGGTTTTGGGGCCTTCCAAATGGGAGAAGAGATTTGAATCGGTGGCTGGGGGAGTCGGGAAAGAAAGGTATGTTTGTTTCTGAAATGAGTTTAAGTCAGTGGGGGAAAAGGATATTGAAAGCTTAAGAAGGAAAAAATTTAAAAATTTTAAAAAATTTGAAATCAAGTTAGAGATTTGCCCCAAAAGAGAAAGTTGATGAAGTTGGGGTGTCTGGATGCCCGAAACCGGGGAGGGGGTGTACTGGGGAGATAAAACGGGGATAAAGGAGCAAACCCCCATCCCAAGAGGGAAAAAACGGGGAAAGGGGAAGGAAAAAGGGGAAAAAAAAGAACCCAAAAAGGTCTCAAGAAAAAGAAAAGTTTTTGGGAAAATTTTAAGAGTTTTTGGACTGTGAAAACAAGAAGGTGTTTGAGCAGAAAAAGGAAAAGCGGTGAGGAAAACCCTTTTGAGAAAAGATATTGGGGAAATCAAGCCCCGTTTGTACTGTTTAATGTTTGTGGAAAAATTTTGCCGCGGGCAACTTGGGGTTAAATGCGCAGACTCCATCGAAAAGGGTTTAAAGATGCTCGTTAGTGGGGACTGCAGGGGAAAGGGGTGAAAAGCCCGGGACTGTGTGGAACGAGCCCCTGCACAGCCCAAAATGTTTTGAACGAGACCCTGAAAAACCCCCGGGTTATTTATAAAGCGGACCCACCAAAAGTCCTGAATGTGTAAAACGAGACCCTGCAAAGTCCTGCTTTTTAATCAGAAAAGGGTCACTAAAAATTTGAGTCCCCTTTCCCCAAATCTGGGAACCCCAATTTTCCCAAAACCCCTGTGTGAAAAAAGGGTTCTGGACTTTTCCAGGGTTTGGGGAAATGTTTTGGGATCCCATGAAGAGGGGGTTTAAACCATGTGTTTTTACAAAAACAGCCAAATTGTTATTTAAACGCTGCAAACCGTACAGCAGTAACACTGCAGAACACCCAAAAAAGGTCTCAGAAACCCCCAGCAAAAGCAGCCAGGATCGAAAACCCTGGAAAAGGGGGGAAAGGGCCCCAAAAATGACCCGTTTGGGGACAAAAATTTTAGGGTTTTCGGAGATCCTTCCCCGTGTCACCAGAGCGGGCAAAACCCCCCCCCCAGAGGGGGAACGCTGTGGGGGAAAAAAAGTTTAAAGGTCCAGGGGAAGTTTTCCCCTCCAGACTAGCTTTGGGAAAAAAAACTTTTGGGGAAGGGGATTTTATAAAGGGTTTTAAAGCCTCTGGGGGTTTTCGCCCTGACCCCAACTCCCCTACACCCAGGTTTTTTGTATCAGCTTCAACCCTTACTTACATTTTGGTTTTTTTGGGAAAGCATCTTTAATGATACCAAGGAGTTTTAGTCGGAAGCTACCCAATGTGATCCAACTGTCCAAGCCCTAAAGGGGGGTGAGGGGCCACTTTCTTGTTCCAGTTTTGAGGGGGTGGCTGGGGAAGATCTGTTGAAATTGGGTGAAGAGACAATGTGAGGTAAAAGACCTTTCCGGGAAAAAATTCTTTATGAGGGGGAAAGGATTTCTGGAATGGGGGTTTAACAGGGGAAGATTCAGCTTAGCCAATCCAAGGGTTTAACCAGGAAAACCTGCCCCATTCCTTCTATGGGGTCGAGGGGGGGGATATTTTTTTACCTGGAAGCCGCGTTGTGCCTTAGTTGTGGGGGCAGAATCTTTGTTTTTAAATTTGGGCCTTCCCTTTATTAAAGGGTTCCCTTCTATGTGGACATTTTGGGGCCCATTTTTGGGAAGGACAAATTTGCACAGGAGTTTTTCATCTGAAAACCTGGGGCTCGGAGCCGGGGAACACGTTTAAGGAAATGCCCCTGCGGGTTCGCCAATCAAAAAAATGCCTAAACTGCAGAAGCTATGGGGAAGAGCGGAAAGAAAGTCAATTTGAAAACGAGTTAGGGGAAAAAGTGAATCTGACAACACTGGGAAAATTTTGGGACCATGTTCCAGAAGAAAATGCTGAACCAGTGGCAGTGTTTCTGAAAAGGAAAAAAACCAGCCACTGAGGAGACTCCTGGGGTTTCCCTGCGGGGTTTACTAAGCAGATCTCCCGGGCCATAAAGAGACAACTCTTGAAAAAACCCTATCCCTGATTTTTGAATTTAACGGGAACAGGTCAGGGGTTTTGTATCAAGCCAAAAAACGTCCAGTTGTTGGGCCCAGTGCAGGGGTTTGGGGAAAAATTTCAAAACTTGTAAAAAAGGAAAAAAAAACCAAAAAGCGGAGGGCCTCAAAAAAATTTTAACTATAATAAACAAAAGAAAGCCGAGTAAACCAGAGGGTTTGGGAAAGGAACCTGGGAGATACGTGCTCCCTAAGAAGAGGCCCAAGGAGGGGGCAAAGGGGGAGCAAGTTCCTGTAGACTCCAGTTAAAGCCCTCGGAGGTTTGGACCCTGGGGAAATTTTGGGTCCACCAAGGGGCCCCCAAAGACTGCAATTTAAAGATAAGGGAAAATTTGGGGGGTGGGAAGGCCCCCAAAAAAAGCACAATGACCAGGCGAAGCTGGGGAAAAGTCCCCTTTTAATTTTTAAAACAGTTTTAAAGGGATTCAGGGGCGGCGTCGGGCAATTTATCGCGTTGTTCCCTGAGGAGGGGTTTCGACATTATTTTCCCTTCAGGGGGACCTATCGGGAAGACCCAAATGGGGCAGGTGTTTGCGCCAAGAGGGACTGGACTACGGGGGATCTTTTTTGGTCCCTTTGGACTGGAAAGAAATGATGGTTTTTGGGCCCTGTTCAATAAGACAGGGGGTTACGGGGGAGAAGGCCCTGGAGATCCCCCCCGGCCCGGTGCCTGATGTTGGACTTTGTGTGGGGGACATGGGCGCTTTTTGAGTTTTTTAAATGTCTATGTCAGCAGACCAGGAAGGGCGGGGGGAGCTGTTCCAGCGGGTTTGAACCCAATATTGTTTCACCCAGATTTTTTATTTTGTGCGGTGTTTTCAATAGTGTCTTTTAGAAAATTTTGATGGGTTTCCAGTAGTCCAAGCGGCTCAGTTATGATGAAACCTTCCTCAAATTTGGGTCGCAAGTCCCTTTTCATAGACCCCTATCCAGTGCATTTTTACCAAAAAAGGCTTAAAATTCCCCATAAGGGCGGTAACGCCAGCAGGATAGACCGAGGTACATTTAAGCAGGACAGGGAAATGTTCTCGGTACAGGAAAAAGGCCCCAAATTGATTTTCTCGGCCCTTTTGCAGGGGTGATTTGGGGGGTGCTGGTTTTGGCTAATTTCCAAAGATTTATGGGAAGGGAAATGGAGGGGTGAACACTCGGTGCTCCGGGGACCCGGGTTTTTTAAGGGGCCCTTTCATTACCTTCTTAAGGAGGGGAGGAGCCCCGTTTGTTTGATAGGCGGCAGGTGGTGGGAATGAAAAAAAGGGACATAAGCAGTTTTTTCTCAGGAGGGCCCCGGCAACGGGAGCGTGCGGCTTATATCAGGTACTCTCCCCTGAGACTGTCCGGGGCCCCCGCATTTTTATGGGAGGGATTAACAGGAGGGAGAGGAGGTGGGGGGTTTAAGATGGTCGCCGGGAAAAAGCAGGAAGATGAGAGAGTTTTCAGTCGACCGTTCAAAGTTTTTAAAAGCAGGGGGAAAGTTTGATAATTGGGGGGTTTCAACCCCGGACCCCCTTTATTCCCTGAAAGGAAAAACGGGGATAAAGCAGGGGGGTAATGACGGGCTTAGTGGATGAGTTTGGGAAGGACCCAATCGGGCAAAAGGGGAAACCCTTTAAGTTTAATTTGGGGATTTTTAAATGGGAATCTTTTTTAAAAGGGAGCCAGTTTTAATAGTGACCATACCCAATGCCTATTGAAAAGTTAAACCCTCCCTTTGATTAGTTCATTTTCCCGGGGCAGTTTTAACCTGGAGGACCCCATAACGGGTGGGGGGAAGTGAAGGGGGGCCCATTGACTCTCGGGAAAGCTAAGAAGAGTCCGGGGCCCGATGGTTTTGACCAGTGAGTTTTAAAAAGGGGCCCGGGGAAATATTGGGCCCTGCCCTGGTGGAGGTATAAAAACCCATTGCCTCTTTTTTGGGAAGCTATACCGTCCCAGTACAGATCTCTCCTAGCCCTCCCTGGAAAAGAAGGGGGGGAATCGAAAGTTTTTAAAAAAACTGGCGCCCATTGTCCTTGCTGAAATCGGATTATAAGATTTGGGCCCAAGGATCTTTTTACTTCAACGGGAAGGGGGGGCAGAAGAGCTCATCATCACAAGTCAGCTTGGGGGAGTAAAAAGGGTTTCGCTCTATAGAGGCCCCATTGCGGGTTAGTGAGAGGGGCCCCGGTGACTACATTAAGGCGGGCTTTAAGGGTTTGGCTCATATGTTGGGGGGCCTGGATCAGAGAAAGGCCCCTTTGACAGAGTCCACCTTTGGAAAAACCTGTCCCAGGTGTTGTTGCAGTTTCGGGCCCTTCCCGTGGCTTTGTTTCAGTGGCTGCAGGTTCTGTATAAGGAAAGGGAGTGAGCCAAACCTCTGGTGAAGGCCAAACCTCGCAAGGGCCCACCCCGGGTCCTGTCAGGGGGTGAGGCAGGGGTTTCCCTTAAGGGCCCCTTTTTCTTTATGTTTTCAGTTTTTAAACCCCCTTTCTTGGTAAGTTGAAAGGGTTTAAAAAGATTTTTCAAAGGGGGTTAAAATGTCACCGCAGGGAAAAAGGTGGGGAGGAGGTTAAAAATTTGCGTTATGCAGATGATGTGACCGTCCCGGTTTTCCTTTTTGTTTTGGGGATTGTGCAGCTTTAGAACGGGAAAAAATTTTCCCCTTTCAACCCCGGGTTTTCCCCAAATTGCCCGGAAAACATGGGGAAAAAGTGAGGGGTTTGTGGGGTGGGAAGGTTTAACAATGTTTTCTGGGGCCCCTTTTAAAATGTCAAAGGGTAAAAGGGTCCAGGGGGGGGGGGGGGAAATTTTTTTTTTTTTTTGGGGGAGTTAAAAAGGTTTGGAAAGGGAGGTTTTGGAATTTTAAGGGGAAAGTGAAAACTGGGGGGAAGAACGATGGGGGTTATTGAAATAAGTTGCGATGGCAAAGAACGGTTTTCCCGCGGCCCTTTGGTTTTTTTTCCCTTTTTTTTTTAAAGCCCGGCCGTTGTCCCCGAGGTTTGCTTTTTCCCCCCCCCCCTTTGGTTTTTTGTTGTTTATTTAAAAGCTTCCCCCTCACTACCCGGGGGCCCCCCCCCCCACAATATAAATCGGTTGGGGAATTGGGGTCCCGGTTTTTTTTGAAACCCCCTTTTTCCCGCTTACCAGGTGTTTTTCTTCCTTCCTTTTTGGGGTTTTGCAAGGTGGTGTTTTGAGGGAATTTTTGGGAACCCCTTTTCTTTCTTCCCCCATTGCAAGAGGGTTTTTTGGGCTGTTAAAGCCCCCCCCTTTTTCCGAGCTTTTTTTCTTTTTGCCCTTTTTTTGGAAAAAATTCCCTTCATTTTGGTTATGTCTTTCCTGTTTTTAAGTTAAAAAACCATGGTTCCCCTGGGCCCCCGGGTTTTTTTTGGAGGGTCAGATCCAAAATTTCCGGTTTTTGGGTGTTTTCTGTGGGGGGTTGGGGGAGGTGCCCCATTTAAAGAAGGATTGGGGCGTTTTCATTTTTGACAAGGCGTTTCTTAGGGTATTTTTGGGGTCTAAAATTCATTCCTTTAATATTAAAAAATGGAAGATTAAAATTGTATGAATTTTAGTGGAAAAACAAATTTAGTAGGGAAAGGGTTTTTTAAGGAACCTTCTGAGATCCCCGGGTTATGCCATATACAATTGAGGGGGGGCCCCGGCCTGGACGTGGGGGAACCCCCCCCCAAACTGCCAAAAAAAAATTTTTGGATCCCAGGCTTCCCCCCAAACAAAGGGGGAGGGCGGGGAAAGGCTGGGGTTTCATGGGAAAAAGTTTGTTGAGGGAATTCTGAAGTGGGGAGGAATGTTTCCCGAAAGATCCCGTCCCAGAGCAGATGTCCCCCGTCCCCGAGACAATGGAGCATTCCCGTTTTAGTGACCCTTTAGTGCACCCAAATATGGGAGGCCCTGTCCCTGTCCCCCTCCCGTTACAACATCTTTGGGAAACAGTCCTACTCCAGCTGTGTATGGGGGACTTCCCGCCAAGGGTCAGGAAATTTAAAAAAAAAGCTCCTTTTTATGTAATCAATTTTAGTGAAACCCTTTTAAACCCTCTGTGGTGCCCCGCGGGGGGCCGGGCCCCACCATCAATAAGGAGGTCCTTTTATGTGATACAGGTCAGGTATAAGATTTCCTAAGAGGGGCGAAAGGCGTAAAATTCAAAAGACCTGGAAATAACCCCCGTAATGTTGCTGGAGGAATTTCCATTTTGTCAGGAAAATTTTTGGGAACTAACGGGTTTTAATATGTAAGGGAACATTATTCCTTCCATTTCCCGTATTATATTGTAAAATTAAAATTTTTAATATTTTGATGCAAAATTTTTTGAATAAAAAGTTTAAATTTTAGTAGTTATATTTTTGTACATAGGAGCTGTATTATATCAGTTATATTTTTTGTACTTAGGGGCAGCATTAAAAGCAATTATATTTTTGTAAATAAGGGCGCAAATTTTAGCAGTTATTTTTGTTTTACATAGAGGGGGAGGGGATTATAGCAGTTATTTCTTGTTTAAAAGGGGGAGCCCTTATAGCAGTTAAAATTTTTGTACATTTGGGGGACAGTATTTTTGCCCGTTATATTCTTTTTACAAAAGGGCAGTATTTTTAGCAAATTATATTCTTGTTTCATAGGAGCCAGTATTATATTTGTTTTTATTCTTTTACATAGGGGGGAGCATTTTTAGCAGTTTTTCTTGTACATAGAGGACAGTATTATAGCGTTATATTCTTTTGACTAGAGGCAGTATTATTTTTAGTTAATTCTTTTTACATAGGAGCCCGTATTTTTTTGCAGTTATATTAAATTTTCCCTAGAGGGGCAGTTTTTATATAGTTTTATTTTTTGTACATAAAGGGGGAGCAATTTTTAGCAGTTTTATTCTTGAAAAAGGGGGGCAGCAGTATTATAGTAGTTTATTATTTTTCAAAAGGGAAACAGTATTATAGTAGTTTTTTTTTCTTTGTAATTTTTAAGGGGAAGGGATTATAGTTTGTTTTATTTTTGTAAATGGAGCCAGATGTTTTAGTAGTTATTTTCTTTGGGATTTTTTAGGGGAGCAGTTTTTTTTAGTAGTTAAAATTGGTGTATAAGGGGTCAGTATTATTGCCCGTTTTATTCTTGGCATAGGAGGGGAGGAATTTTATATTTTTATTCCCTTTTATTTTTAGGGGGGCGGTTATTTAGAAATTTTATTCTTTGGAAAATAGGAGCAGGATTATAGTAGTTATATTCTTGTATTTTAGGGGGGAGTTTTATAGTAGTTATTTCTTGTACATAGGGGGGAAATAAAACCCTTCCCGGCCCCTAACCCCGGTTTAAAATTTTTATCAGTTTAAAAATAGTTTCCAAAACATGGCAGGGTTTTTTTGATGGGGATGACCATGAAGGTCCACATAGAAAGCAATTCCACTTTCCTGAGGGGGAATAGAGGGTGAGGGCTCATTTTTTCCCGTCCACCTTGGGAATTTACAGCGGCGGGGCCAAATTTAGCTTTGGGGATTTCGTCCCCCAAGGCCCAAGCCCTTTCCCTTTTCCCCGATGAAGGGCCCGGGGGCTCGGCAAGATGGTGGTATCTTGTGTGAGGGCCCCCTGGATGGAAAGTGGACCCTTTCCCCGTCCCCGGGTGTTGAGCAGGTTTTTGGTTTTCTTCCCTCTCAGGGCAGGTGTCCCCCTGGGGGGCGCTGTGGGGGGGGGAATGATTTGGAAAACTTTGGGGTTTGGGGTGCGGGTTCCGCGGGGGGACAGGATGTAGGCTCACTCCAGTCCCGGGCATTGGGGTGGACCCCGGTTGTGGGTTCCCCCCCCGGTGGTAGAGGAGAACGGACTTTGCGCCGTATACTGATGGATGAAGCTCAAAGTCGGGGGGCCCCGATATTGCCCGTTAACCCCCCGGTTTTTACTCCCGAGTATTCTGTCCCGCACGGCGGGAAGAGAGCCAGTTTAGAAGTATAACGGGAGAACCCCTGCTCCTCCCGGGGGACTGCGGGGGCCCCTTTAAATTAGTAAACCAATGGACGGGGCAGGGGGACCCGCGGGGGGCCCCTTTTAAAAGTACCATGGGGCGGGAGCAGAGGACGTGCGGGTTTGGGCCCCCAATTTGTAAAAATGGTTTGGGGGCAGGGAAATGGCCCGGGGGCCCCTTTAAAAGTTCCAAAGGCCTGGAAAAAAGGACTTTGGGGGGCCCCCTAAAGTAACCCTGGGTGGGAAACCCGGGAAAGCGGGGCCCCTTAAAAATTTTACCATGGGGCGGGAGCAGAGGGGCTGCGGGGGCCCCCAAATGTTCTAATGGTGGGGGCAGGAAGGGGGGTCCCCCAAAAGGACCATGGACCCCCGGGGGCAGGGGGGACTTTCGGGGGCCCCCCCCTTTTGTACCATGGGAAGGGAGGGAGGGGGGATCGCGGCCCCCGGCCCCCAAATAAAAACCCTGGCTGGGGGGGGGCCCGGGACTTTCGGGGGGGCCCCCCAATTGTACAATGGACGGGGCGAGGGGGACTTTCGGGGCCCCCAATTGGGACAAAGGAAGGGGAAACAGAGGGGTTTCGGGGCCCCAATAGTTTCAATGGACGGGAAAACAGAGGACTCGGGGGCCCCCAAAAGTTTCCAAAGGGGCGGGGAGCAGAGGATTTTGGGGGGGCCCCCAAAAGTAAAATGGACGGGGAAGGGGAGGGAATGCGGGGCCCTAATAGTACAATTTTGGCGGGGGGCAGGGACTGCGGGGCCCCTTTAAAAGTACAAATTGGGGCAACCCGGGGCCAGAGGGGCTGCGGGGCCCTAATAGTTAAAAAATGGAGGGAGCAGAGGATGGGGGGCCCCTTTAAAAGTATAAGGCGGGAAGGGAACTTTCCCGGGGCCCCCAAAAGACAATGGACGGGACCAGAGGGGAAGCGGGGGGGCCCCCCAATAGTACAAATGGGGCGGACAGAGGACTGCGGGGCCCCTAATAGTACAATGGACGGGAGCAGAGGACTGCGGGGCCCCTAATAGTACAATGGATGGGAGCAGAGGACTGCGGGGCCCCTAATAGTACAATGGACGGGAGCAGAGGACTGCGGGGCCCCTAATAGTATAATGGATGGGACCAGAGGACTACGGGCCCCTAATAGTACAATGGATGGGAACAGAGGACTAGGGGGGCCTTTAATTTGTACAATGGTGGGGGCCAGAGGGACAATTTTGGGGGCCCCTAATAGTTTTTAATTGGGGGGCCCGGGGACTGTGGGCCCCCTAATTTGTATAATTTGGATGGGAGCGAGGGACTGCAGGGCCCAAAAATAGGGACAAAGGGTGGGGGGCAGAGGACTTTCGGGCCCCCCAATAGTACAATGGGTGGGACCAAAAGGACCCCCGGGGGGGCCCCCTAATAGTATAATGGATGGGAGCAGAGGACTGCAGGGCCCCTAATAGTACAATGCGAGTGATCAGAGTTACTGTCGGGGCCCTAGATAAGGTACATATGGATGATAGCAGAGAACTGCAGGCCCCTAATATAACGAATGGAATGGGGAAGCGCTGAGGTACTGAGCGGGGCCCCTTAAAAGTCATATGGATGGGAGCAGAGGACTGCGAGGCCCCTAATAGTACAATGGATGTACTTCCGATCTCCCTTTGACCAATTAGGGACCATACATGTGACAAATGGGTCTCCTGTGGCCCGCTATCATGCGCTGCGCTACACCCTGTAGTGCCCCCTCAGCACCCCATCGGGGTTCAGCATGGGGATGAGCTTGAAGACGTACATGCGCCTCAGCATGGCGGCCCGGGGGTCATCCTGCCTCAGGATAAACTCCAGGAATCCATTGAAGACGAAGCTGGAGGGCGTCTCCCCCGGGTGGACGCGGCTGCTCAGGAAGAAGACCTGGGGGCGAGCAGACGGCTCAGGACCTGTAACACAGGCTCAGACCACAGGGGGGGCGCTCTAACTCGGACGGCCCAATCACCCTCTTCCCAATCTGGAAGCGGAAACGCCGCGGGGCTGCACTGAGCGTTTCCGTGAACAGCTTGTCCCACAGATCGTGCGGTTATCCCTGATGCTCCTCCATTACTCGCCATGGCAGAGGGGACGGTGTAGAGAAGGTCCAACCGGTATCCCCTTCCAGGAAAAACAGCAAAGCATCTCCCGGGTGAGAAGTAGATGGAGTCCGGGGGGCTGCGACAGAGGAGAGCAGGTAAGAGCCCAAACTCCTGACCCCCCAGCCCACAGCTCCCGCCCACTACATACAGAGTAAGGGGTTATATATATACTTAGTGGGGGATTTGTGAGGTCAGGACGTAGAGTCCTGCCTATTCTGTGCTATGGGAGTTCCCAGTACGAGGGGAGCGCTGTGTTTCTCCATTCTGTGCTATGGAGTTCCCAGTACAAGGATCGTTGTGTTCTCCATTCTGTTCGTATGGGAGGTCCCAATTACACAAGTGGGAGCGTTGTGTTCTCCATTCTGTTCTATGGGAGTTGCCCAGTGACAGGTTAGCGCTGGTGTTCTCCATTCTTGTTTTCTATTGGAGTTTCCCAGGTACATGGGTAGCGCTGTGTTCTCCATTCTTTTGTTTCTATGGGAGTTTCCCAGTACAGGTGAAGCGGCTGTATTCGCTCCATTCTGTGCTAGTGATGTTCCCAGTAACAAGGATTTTGTGTTCTCCATTTCTGTTCTATGGAGTTTCCCAAGTACAGGGTAGCGACTGTGTTTTCTCCTATCTGGTTCTATGGGATTCCTCAGTACAGGGGACGCTGTATTCTCTCTCATTCTGTGTATGGGAGTTCCCGAGTACAAGGGAGCGTTGTATGTCTCCATTCTGATCTATGGAGGTCGCCAGTACAGGGTAGCGCCTGGTGTTCCTTCCATTCTGTTCTATTGAAGTTCCCAGTACAGGGTAGCGCTGTGTTCTCCATTCTGTTCTATGTGGATGTTCTATCCCAGTACAGGGAGCGCTGTGTTTTCCATTCTGTTGGCTATGGGTAGTTTTCCCAGTACAGGGGATGCGCGTTTTTCTCCATTCTTAGTACTATGGCATTCCCATACAAGGCAGCGCTGTGTTAGTTCCTCATTTTTGATTCCTATTGGGATTTCCCAGTACAGGTACGCTGTGTTCTCTCCATTTTATTCTATGGGAAGTTCCCAGTACAGGGACGCTGTTTTCGTCTCCATTCTGTTTCTATGGTGAATTCCCAGTACAGGGGGAGCGCTGTGTCTCTCCATTCTCTCTATGGGAGATCCTAGTACAGGGAGGCGCTGTGTCTCTCCCATCTCTCTCTATGGGAGTTCCTCAGTACAGTGGACGCTGGTTTCCTCTCCATTCTTCTCTATGAGGTTCCCAGTACATGGGAGCGCTGTGGTCTCTCCAATCTACTCTAGGTTGGAAGTTCCCGAGTACAGGGAAGCGCTGTGTGTCTTCCATTCCTCCACTATGGGAGTTTGCCCAGAACAGTTGACAGCTGTGTATCTCTCCATTCTCCTCAATTGGGAAGTTTCCCAGTACAGGGAGCGGCTGTGTTCCTCTCCATTCTCCTCTATGGAGTTCCCAGTACAGGGGAGCGCTGTTTCTCTCCCATTCTGTTCATATGGGAGCTTTTCCCAGTACAGGGGAGCGCTGTGTTCCTCATTCCGGCATTCATCCTACTATGGGAGTATTTCCCAGTACAGGATGCCTGTGATTCTCTCCATTCTGTCTATTGGGAGTTACCAGTAAAAGGGGAGCGCGTGTCATTTTCTCTCCTGTCTGGTTCTATGAGTTCCCAGTATCAGTGGAGCGCTGTGTTCTCCGTCCATTCTGTTCTATGGGGAAAACGTTTCCCAGTAAATGGGGAGGGCGGCTTGTGTTCTCTCCCTTCTGTTACTACTGGGAGTTCCCAGTACAGGATACGCTGTGTTTCTCAGGCCACTCGCGTTACTAAGGCGAGAGTCCCAGACTAGCCAGGGGAGCGCTGGTTCTCTACCATTCAGTTCTATGAAGTTTCCCAGTACGAGTGGAGCGCTGTTGTTCGTCCATTCTCCGCTATTGAGTTTCCCAGTATCAGGCAGGACTCTGTTTTCCTCCAATTCTCCTGTCTAGTGGGAGTTCTCCAGATACAAGACGAGCGCTTTGTTGTTCTCTCCATTCTCCTGCTATGGTATTTCCCATTACAGCGGAGCGCTGTGTCCTCTTCCCTTCAGGCCTCTATGGGAGTTCCAGTACAGAGCGGAGCTCAGTTGTATCGGTCTCCATTCTCCCTCTAATGGGAGGTTGCTCCAGTTACAGGGACGCTGGTTCTCTCATTCTGTTCTAGTGGATTTGTGAACTATCCACAGAGTACAGGTGGAGCGCTGTGTTCCCTCCATTACTGTTCTATTGGGAATTCCCCAGTACAGGGAAGCGCATGTGTGTTCTCTTCAAATCGGTTTCTAATGGAATTCCCATGTACAAGGGGAGCGCGTGTTTCTCCATGCCTGTTCTAGGAGTTCGCACAGATGGACAGTCGGAATTTCGGCTGTGTTCACCAACCTTTTTTCTAGAGGGGAAATTCCCATACAGGGGAGCGCGGGGGAGTGTTCTCCATTCTCCTTCTATGGGAGTGTCCCATACAGGGTATCCTGTTTCTCTCCATCTCCTCTAAGGAAGTTCCCGGTACGAGGGGAGCGCTCTTTATATCATCTCCATTCTGTGATCTAATGCGGGAGTTCCACAGTACAGAAGTGCTGTGGTGTCTCTCATTCTCCCTCATGGAAGATTCCTCGGTACAGGTGGAGCGCTCAGTTCTCTCCATACTGTTCTATGGGAGTTCCCAGTACCAGGGCGAAGCGCTGTTGTTTCTCTGAATTCCATTCTGTTCGCTGGGAGTTCCCAAGTACAGGTGAGGCCGGTGGTTCTCTCCATTCTGGTAATCGATTGGGATTTCGCCAGTACAGGGGAGGCGCTGTGTTACCTCCAATCTCTCTCTATAGAAGTTCCCGGTACAGAGGCGCTGGTTCTACCCATTCTCGCTCTAATAGGAATTTCACTCTGACAAGGACGCTGTGTTTCTCGCATTCTCCTCTATGGGAGGTCCCGGTAGCAGGGACGCTGTGTTCTCCAGCACCTCTAGGAGCTCCGTACAGGGGAGCGCTTGTTCTTCCATCTCCTCTTTGTGAAGTTCCCGGTACAGGAGAGTGCTTTGTGTGGCCATAGGCCGAACAGAATGGAGAGTCATGCACAAGATTGACAGTGCTCCACTTTGAGATGAGAATTTCGGGGCCCGTTCCAGAGCTGGAACCTGCGCCTATCACACTTTGATGGTGTATTATTGATATGCCAAAAAATGGCCATTTGTTGGGGAACAACCTTGTACGAGGGGTTGTAATCAATTTTCATTCAATGGTCATCAGACTAAGGAGACGAGTGAAGAAACAAGCAACTTGCCATTGGATTGTCATTAGCCAAAGCTTGTCTTGGTATATTCACGGTTTTCCTTATCCTTGCTGTTTTGCACCACTGTTAAGCCGAGTGCATGGTCGCTATCCCGGCCTCCTTGCATTTCACTAGCGTGGAGGCTCTCATTTACATTCTGGTCACCCTGTCGTATTAACGGAAGCTTGCATTCCTGCCTCTCACTCAGAGTAAGGAACGCGGCACATTTTCACATTCACAGCCAGAAGAAACAAAAGTAACCTGCCGGGCTTCCACAATCAGGAAACAGCACATTTGGTGTTCGATCCCTTCCTGACTCAGAGGTTAGGGGCTGCAGCAAATTTTCTCTCTAGCACACCCATCGCGAGAATCACACTGCAGCAGATTCTGAACAATCAGAAAAACACACAGTTGTGTCTCAGTTGACTAACTCTTTGCTGCATAGTAAGGAGACAAGAGAAATCTGATTCAACTGATAGACCAAATCTGCAGCTGTGAGAGTACAAGATATCATGCTCAGTTATAGAACTGAATGCATCCAGTTTATGTATATTGTCAGCTCTACAAAATCTAAACGTAGACACAGTGAACATGATGGACTCAAGAGAGGGGGGGGGGCACAGTGAAGAACAGTGACGAGGGATTATGTCACTCCAGCTGGGATGGGGACGAAACGCCCCAGCCGAACTAAAAAAGCGATACATCCCCCTATAAAAAGAGTGAACGCCGCTCGCTGTGAGAATTACGGCCACGTTACCTGCCGGGAGACATCAGCCTGCTGTCAGCGAAGCGGTCGTCCAGTCCAGCCAGCAGCTCCTGACTCTCCTCATATGAGAAAGGGAAGCAGAAGGCGAAGTAGGTGGTGGCCCCGCGGCAGTCCAGGAAGCGGTGCACGAACGACAGCACAAACTGGTTCTCCACCATCTGTGGAAGAAAAGGGTCAAAGTGGTCGCCTCCTCTATAGCCAGAGCAGAGGAGCGCCCCCTGTCACCGCTCCGTCCCCACTGACTATTATGATGGAATACAATGAGCACCCCCTTAAAGGGGTTGTCTCGCTACAAAGAATACTTCAAATTGAGCAGGGGACACAAAAAGACAGTTTTCCAAATATATGGCTTTTTCCGGCTGTTGTTCCCGTAAGGAGATACATGTATTTATGACCTCCGCCTGGCTTTATTTCAGTTCCTCAGTAAGAGTAACAACCTGTAATGCAATATCTCACCCCCTGCTGTTTGAGTTCACTGAGATAACATTTGAGTAAGTCATCACACAGGTCCTGGCATGTCCTGTGCTGCTCATCAGTAAAAAGCTTGATGTTTATGTCATTAAGAAAAACTGGTAATAGGCTTTTGTTAGGGGAATCAGTATTAAGTTAGTCCGTTATATTAGAGAATCTGACATCTGTATCTAATAAAGCAACTAAACACAGCATCCCACAGTGACTGTACAAGCATGGCTGTATGCACATGATGCCAGGTCTGACCATACGTGACAAGAATTTCATTCAAAACATTCTCTGTAAACTCGGAAGGAGAGACAACTCCTTCTAAAATCTCCGATTCCAGGCTGGGTCAAAAGTCACCCGAATATTGCTTGCAGATGGACTAAACAGCATGTCCTGTAAAATGTCCTTTAAAAAAAAAAAAAAGTGCACGGAATCCTCCTTTGTGGACCACTCATGATCTATAGGAGCAGCACAATATCTGAGCACTGAATTCGTGGCTCACACTAATGGGCTACAGTAAGATACTTAGGAAGAAGCACCTAGCCTTGAAGGAAGATGACCGCTCCCTTGGGACTTAGGTGGCGCTCCCAGTCTGGAGCGTGGATGGCACGTCGGACAACGCGCCATGCCCTGGCCGTACAGCTTGCTCTGCTTGTTCATGTTCATGATGTTGATTTTGAGGAGCTTCCCCGGAGCGCCGCCCCTCACGCTGAAGTAGAACCAGGACCTTTGATACAGAGACAGCAGATCAAGCTTGGAAGCCAACCCTCCGCCTGCCAGTACCCTCCAATGAATTGGGGGGAAGCGCGGCCCCCGCCGCCGAATATTACCCGCCAATAGGGGGGAGAGCGGCCGCCGCGCCGCCATCCCGCCAATAGGTGGGAGCCGGTCCCCCGCACGCCCATACCCGCCAAATGGGGGGTAGTCCCGGTCCCCCGCCGCCATACCGCCCAATAGGGGGGAGCCGGCCCCCGCCGCCATACCCGCCAATAGGGGGGAGCCGGCCCCCGCCGCCATACCCGCCAATAGGGGGGAGCCGGCCCCCGCCGCCATACCCGCCAAGAGGGGGGTGCCGGCCCCTCGGCCTCCATGAGTCCCGTCCAATAGGGGCACCGGGCCCCCGCCGCCATACCCCAAAAGGGGGAGCCGGCCACCGCCCCTCCTATATCCCCCAATAGGGGGGAAGTCCGAGCCCCCGCCACCATGACCCGCCAATATGTGGGGCGCCGTCCCCACTCCTGCGCATACCCGCCAATAGGGAGGTGTAGCGTGGCCACGCGCCGCTCATACCGCCAATAGGGTGAGCCGGCCCCCGCCATTGCCGAAAACTCCGGCCAATAGTTGGGGAAGCCTGCCCCCGCCGCCTATCGAGAGGAGCACGCCAATAGGGGGGAGGCCGCCCCCGGCCGCCATAACCCGCCGATAAGAGAGGAGCCGGCCATTCGCCTGCCGCCAATACCCGGCCTAAGGGGGAGCGGCCCCCCTTCGCCCCAGTAAATCACCCGCTCAATATGGGGTAGCCCGTGCCACCGCTTCCGCCACATTTCCCGCCAAGTAGGGGGGGGTGGCTTGCGCATCCCGGGCCGGCGGTCTCTGCCTTTTCGTGAGGCCATACCTCTTCTCAATAGGGAGGTGGGGGGATGGCCTTGCCCGTCCCTGCCTCCAAAAGGTATCCCTCTGCGGTTCAATAGGGGGACCGGCCCTCCCCGGCCGCCATATCCCGCCAATAGGTGGGGAGCCGGTCCCCCTCCGCCACACAGGCTGGAAGAAGCCAGACCTACCTCCCCATTGAGACAGGACGCACCTGTTCCGCGTTTCGTCATACTCCGATTGTCCGGCGCAGTCCGGCTTGGTCCAGACGTTGAATTCGTAGTCGGGGGTTGGGCCGCTGCCCCCATTACTGCTCGAGGGGTCTCCATCTCCATCCGACCGCTCAACTTTCTCCACTCGAGACACATTTCCGGAGTCGAACTTAGAGCTGAACAGTAGTCCCCCGCAGCGGACCTCCATCACAAGACCACGGCGGCGGCAGCACGCGGGCTCATCCTCCAGGAGGCTGCAAAACACAAGACAGACATCAGTGGTGGAAGAGAACACAGGCAAAGGTGATGGTACATAGCCCCGTGATGGGGAGCCGGGCGTGCACACCACCCTATCCTAACCCCCATCATCAGCGTCGAGAGGGACTACAACCCCATCACCACCACCAAGAGGAGCCAACAGTACACACAGGACTAAAACCCCCATCATCACCACCAGGAGAAGCTGACCATAAATATAGGACTACAACTTCCATCATTAGCAACAGGAGTAGTCAACCATACATATAGGACTACAACACCCATCATCAGCACCAGGAGGAACAACTCATACATTATGATTTCCCTAACCGCCCATCATCATCATGGGCCTTTGAGGGAACCATCCATTATAGAGACTACAACCCCCATAGACCCGCACACAAGGAATGGTAGCGAGCATTACATAACTGACTACAACCCCCATCATCACCACCAGGAGGAGACAACGGTACACACACACAGGACTACAGCAGCCATAGCCAGGAGCCGACCATTACATATCCAGTCACTTACAACTCCCAATCGATCAAGCAGCAGGGAGGAGCCGACCATACATAACGGACTACAACCTCCCAATACATCAGCAACATGGAGTAGCCGACCATGACATAACAGGACCATACAACTCCACGATCATTACCCACAAACTGTGAGTCATATGTACTACTAACCCGTCCTTCATCACCACCAAGATGTATATCAGGATGTTTAACATAGGATTACAACCCTTGGACAGCACCAGGAGTACTGACCCTGTGTTGCATGTAGGACTACATTCTCCCCAAGACCACACATGAGCCGGACCGTATAAAACAGACTACATCCCCCACCATCAGCAACAGCAGGAGCCCCGTTCATAAACAGACTACATCCCCCATCACACAACAGCAGGAAACCGACTCGTATAAACAGGATACATCCCCCCATCATCATTCAACAGCAAGCCGACCAATAAACAGATCTACATCCCCCATCATCAGCAACACAGGAGTCGACCGTATAAACAGGACTACATCCCCCAGCAACAGCAGGAGCCGACCTTATACACAGGACTACACCCCCAATCCTCAGCATCAGGAGTAGCCGACCTTATATACAGGACTACATCCCCCATCATCAGCAACAGCAGGAGCCGACCGTATAAACAGGACTACAGCGGGCTTTTTGTCTATCCCGATACAGAAAGGGACTAGACCGGGCTGCCCCGTCGCCCCTCCTTTTCGATCTGGCCCTGGAACCCCTGGCAAGACTCCTTGAGGATTCCCATCTGTTTGACGGAATAAGAATTGGCTGTAAGGAGGTGAAGACGGCCCTTTTCGCAGATGATTTTATTATGTTCATTGATCCAGTTAGACTTGCTATTGCACAAATATTTCACTTACTCGGTAGCCCTCACTAGGCTCCACCACAGGTCTCCAACCCTGTGTAATGCACTTTAAATAACAAAGTGGGCCATATACATATGTAAAACTTCAGTCTTTATTCCAGATCGTTTAAAAATCCTTTCAAAAATGTATGGCAGTCCCTATAGGTATATATATCACAGCGAGAGGGAGACTTGGTTTTAAGTTGCGGTGAGCACCGTTCAACGTCAGTCCCGTGGATGGGAGTCCAGCGTCTCCAGGCACTTAGTAATGCTGTAAATGGACGATCGAGACCTTCGTATCAGTCAGCGCTATGTGTGGCCCAAAGCCATTCAATCCGGGATCAAAAGTAGACAAAAAGTATCCCCCGAACTCGGGCGTCAGTAGAGCTAGGTAGGAGCGCGGGCAGTTCATGCCTCACTAGGCAGCGACGTTTCGGGGAAGTCACTCCCCTTTCTCAAGCATGCGCAGAGACCACCTGGATGTGGCCACCTGAAAGGTGAGGTAGCAACATCACTCAACGTAAATAATTAAGGGCTTGTTCACACAACGTTTTTGTGATCCGCTTTACGGATCTAACAATTGTCAGTGTGATTAAAAATTGCTTCAAGGGCAAAAGCGCATCGCGTTCACACAGCCATCGCCAACCGGCTTTTGGGATCCGTTTTAAGAATTGACAGTCAATTGTTCTTGTTTTTTAAACGCAAGAGGAAATCCCCATGGGAAATAATGGAGTGGGCTTTTGGAATCTCGAAAGCGGATCCAAAAGCGCAGCATACATTTGGGTGCGTTTTGGATCCGCTTTCGATGCCATAAACGCATTGGATTTGAATTAAATATAAATTTAAATTTATTATGTTTGGGTTATATTTAGTTTATAAATGTATATAATAATAATATATATATATATATATATATATAAAATACATAAATATAATCAAAATTTTTAAAATATATTTATATATAATATAAAATGTATATACAAAATATATATAAATTGTAAAAAATTTTAATATATATAAATGTATATAATATTATAAATGTATATAAAGTATATTTTTATTAAAATGTATATAAAATTATATGTATACTAAAAAATATATTTAGTTTATAAACATTTACTTTATAAATGATTGTTATTAATTCATTTACATGGGGTGGGTTTGAAAACTATTGGTTGATTTTTTTTTAAAAATAGGCGGTGGGGCGGGTTCTAAAATCATAGGTGTATGTACAGTTGATTGACACTAGGTAAAAAAAAAAAAAAAGGTTTTTTTGTTGGTCATTGATAGGTTTATATTATATTTAAATTGCAGTTTGATAGGTTGATTTATATAAAGCATTGAAAAAAACGGATCCAAAAAACGGATCCGTAAAACGCATCCAGAGGATCATCTGTTGCATTTTCTGGATCCGCTTTTTGGATGCAGTTTGCATCCAGTTTTCGCAGGTTAAAAAAGGATCCTTAAAACGCATCCAAAAAGTCGTTTGAACAATCCCTAAAAATGTAATAAAAACAACACTTAGTCTAGTTCTACACTGCAGTGGACAAAAAACGACCTTAAAAATAATTCGTAAAAAATTTCATGAAACTGAGGTTTTCCCCGTCCACTGAAAAAAAGGTTTTTTGGCGCTTTTTTTGTTTTTTGAACGTTTTGAACGTCTTTTCCTCTTTTTAATGTATGCACAAATTTAAGCCATTGGATGTAAAATACACCCTACAGGGAGTTAACAAGTTAAGTAGTCATTTCCTTAGATCACTGAGCCATTGTGACACATTGTCCTTTTGTGGCTGCTGAGTGCTACTACTTTATCAATTTTGCACCAGATTCTTGCACCAAAATCCACAAAAACCCACATTACCTTCCCAAAAGCAAGATAACTTTATTAGCCAAAATCTTTAAAAGAAAAGGATTTTAGCGCCAAAATCCCCAAAAAAAAAATTATTTGCGCCAAATTTCCCCCGAAAAAAAAATATTTTTTGTTCAGAAGGGTGATCATTTATTACCCAAAAAATTTTTTTAATTTTGATTTAAAAACCCCCCAAAAAAGGGGGCCCCCAAAATCCAAAAAAAAAAAAAGGGGGGAAAAATTTTTTGGAAAAACCAAAAATCCGAAAAAAAAAAAACGTATTTTTGGCGTCAGAAGCGAGATAACTTTTTTAAAACGCCAAAATATTTTTTAAGAAAAGGTTTTTTAGCATCTTTAAAAAAAAAAAAAATGTAAAAAAATTTAAAAAAATTTTTGCAAAAAAATATGAATTGTGAAAAAATCGTTAGGGGCCCAAAAGCATATCATTTTATTAAAAAAAAGGTTTCAAAAAAAGGACTCAAAACACTTGGTATGAAAAATTGGGAAAAGGGTTTTAAACCCTTTGTTACCCCCCCTTTAAATTTTTTGGGGATTTGGGGTCTCGGGGAGGGTTTTCTTTTGAAAAAATCGGGAAAAAACCCGCCGGAAAACGCCCCAAAAAAGTCCCCGCTTTCCATGGGACTCGTAGTAAATTTTCTGCTCTGGCTTTTTTAAGAATTTTGAAAAATTTTACGCCCGAAAAAAAAACCGAGCAAAAAAAAAAAGGAAGCCCAGTGGCCCAAACGGGGGGTTTTAATTAGAGTCTATGGGAGAGGGTTTTGCAGCCCTTTTTTTTCCAGTTTTTTTAAGAAAACAAAAACGCGGGAAAAAGGGCTTTTTTTCTGTGCAATGTAGCAAGCCTAACATTGCTTTCAATGGCAAAAAGCCATGGGTTTTTCACAAAAGGTTTTCCCCAACGCGCTTTTTGGATCCGTTTTAAAAATTTTAATGTAAATTTTCTTCTTCTTTTTTTAAAAGGAGAAATCCCCCATGGGGGAAAATAAGGAGTGGGCTTTTGGCATTTTTGAAAGCGGACCCAAAAAAGGGCAACATTTGGGGCGTTTTGGATCCGGGTTTCGATGAAAAAAACGCCTCCGAAAAATACTATGTTTGGGTTATTTTAGTTTTTAAAATTATTAATAGATATATATATATAAATTATAATAAATATATATATATAAATGTATAAAATAGTTTTTTTAAATATATTAAATTTATATAAATTTAAATATATATATAAATGTATATAAAAAGTATATATATATATAAAGTATATAAAGTATTATTTTTAAATGTATAAAATAGAAAAATTTTTTAATAAATGTATATAATAGTATTTTATATAAAAATGTATTATAGTATTTTATATTATAAATGTATAAAATAATATATATTATAATTATTAATAGTATAAAATTATAATGTTTAAAATTAGTTTTTAATATTTTTAAAATTATAAATTAAAAAACACCCCCTTTTGTATAGTTTATATATAATATAAAGTATATAAAAATTTATAAATGTAATAAAAAATTTTAAATGATATTTATAAAATGTATTAAAATTGTTACTAAAATATATTTAGTTTAAAAAATTTTGTTTATAAATGATTTAGTTATAAATGAGTTATTAATTCATTTACATGGGGGGGTTTTGAAAAAACTATTGGTTGATTTTTTAAAAAAAAAAATGGCGGTGGGGCGGGTTTTAAAATTTAGGGGTAGTACAGTTGATTGACACTAGGTAAAAAAAAAAAGGGTTTTTTCTTGGTCATTGATAGGTTATATTATATTTAAATTTCAGTTTGATAGGTTGATTTAAATAAAGCATTGAAAAAACGGATCCAAAAAACGGATCCGTAAAACGCATCCAAAAAAAGGATCAGCTGTTGCATTTTCTGGATCCGCTTTTTGGATGCAGTTTGCCTCCAGTTTTCGCAGGTTAAAAACGGATCCGTAAAACGCATCCAAAACGTCGTGTGAACAAGCCCTAAAAATGTAATAAAAACAACACTTACAAGAATGCTGTGAGGCTAAAGTGCTCATTAATGCCCTTTGGAGACATCGTTTCAAGACTATGAAGCCAAAAAGCCTCTTTGCAGGAGTTTCCTTTGCGTCTGTTTAACATCCTTACTATAGATTTTCTCAAGAATACACCGGCGGAGTCCGGACACTCCATGTCCTTCACTGGCAAAGTGACGTGCTAGTGAGGTTTCACCATAGCTTTTTCCATTTATATTCTCAATCCCAGTATGTCTAGCTCTAAACTGTCTGATCATAGATTTATGTTCGTTGAGCCTTATTTTAATCATTCTACTCGTTTGGCCTATGTACATTTTCCCGCACGGACATTTAAGCATATAAATTACCATATCACTTTCACAAGTATGGGTCCCTCTGATTTTAATCGGGTAGCCCTTCATCGGGTGATGTATGACATCACCTCTAATGATTGCCGAGCAATGTTGGCATTTCCGACAGGCATAAGTGCCTGGTTTCACTGGTTTAAGAACGGTCTGAACAGGGCCCTGCTCTCTATTTTTTAATATGTCTGCTGATATCAATGACTGTCCAATCGTTTTACCTTTGCGGTAAATCCATCATGGATGATCTTTAAATAGTGGACCAAACTTTGGGTCAGACTAAAAATTACAATATTTGTCAACAGTTTTTTTCACCATCTTTGCATGATGGTCATATGTTGACATAAATAGGAAATTTTTCCTTTGTTTTTTAGTTTTGGTTTGTAATAGATCTTCACGAGTGATATTAAAGGGGTTTTGCCACAATCTCATTTCATACCTCCTGCATCCAGCTCTTCAGCTGTGTGTGCTCAGAAGGGGGCGCGTGTGATTTGTCTGAATTGCATATCATGTGACCCAGCAGGATGACATCACCAGGCCTTTCCTCTCTGTAGTCAAAGTAAGGTCTGTTTATGTAAAGCATTGCGAGTAGCTGAGAGGTAAATTTTGCTTCACAGCACAAGGGTCCTAGGTTCAATTCCCTGCAGGAACCAAACCTGTGGATTTTTTTCTCTTTATCAATGCACAAACCTCATTGAGGTTTCTTTTTTAATTTATTTGCACTGTTTGACTCATTACTAAGAAGAATAGAGGACGGGAGTAGAATGACACCACCTGGGGTTTGAACATTCAGTAGCTGCCTGAGAGGAGAGGTGATGTCGGAGCATGTGCGACCAGGACTGAGAAGCTCTCAGCCCTGGTCGTATCCCCTGGAGACGAGCTGTAACAATGGTCAAAAAGGGGAGCAGCTAAAACAACAACGGTCCAGAATTTTTAATAATAATGAATGGTGAAAATGTTTGTTATTTAATTTGCAAGATTCCCACGTCAATTTTACTTCATGGCAAAACCCCTTTAAATACTTCATTGCCTATCTGTTCAAGTGTTCTCCTGTCATATCCTCTTTCTGAGAATTTTTTAATAATTTTTTCTTTGTTATGAAGGTAATCTCTATCATTAGAGCAAATCCATCTGGCACGTATAAATTGGGACTTAACAATGCCCTTAAACACTTGTGGAGCGTGTTGGCTACCATGATGTAAAAGATTATTATAATCTGTTTCCTTAGTAAACAGTGTTGTTGTTAACGAAGATCCTTTCTTTGTAACCAAGACATCTAGATAGGGAATCACTTGTTTGTCTTTTGAAATAGTGAATTTAAAGGGAACCTGTCACTAGGTTTGCCCCCTGGTGAGACAGAACAAGCTAGTGTCAGACCTGCTGTTTTTCCCGCGCTGTGTCCCTTATTCTGTAAGATTTCAGCAGTTTTTTGAGCATTTACCCCTTAAATCTTAATTATGAGCAGGTGTTAGCTCCACCCACCAAAGGCTAGCCCCGCCCACTCCCATGTTTCTACCTATTCAAAGTAATAGGTTTATCAGTTGAGGTGGGCGGGGCTAAACCTCCGATTTTGGGCCGGTTTGAAAAAAAAACATACACTCTGAAGGACTCTTCTATCTTTTGCTGAAAACTGCAGATTTGTGCATTAAAAAACACGAAAACTCCATCTTACAGAATAAGGGACCCAGCGCTGGAAACAGCAGGTCTGACACTGGCTTGTTCTGTCCCCAGCCAGGGGGGCAAAAACTATGCGACAGGTTCCCTTTAATAAGGATCCAGTTAGACACCTGCCATGTGTCTTTGAAGCACTGCATCCGTTTGGGGGCGCTCGCAGGTTACAAAGTTAATCCCTCCAAAAGTGAACTTTTAGAAATTGGCCCCAGGATTTTGAAAACGAAACTGACCAATTTAGGCATTGATGTAGCTAAAGCCCCGGACCATATTACCCACTTGAGGATAAAGATCGGACGTTATCCTGATACCGTATACTCAATTTTCCCCCTATTTTCGCGAAAATTTCCCAGGAGCTGAATCGCTGGAAATCCCTGCCCCTCATTAGCTGGTAGATGCCACGCTATCAAAATGATCTGCTTTCCCAAACTACTCTATGCCCTGCAAAATATCACAATGCTTCTGAGACACTCCGATGTGAAAAGAACCAACACCAATTTCTCCCATATTTCTCTGTCGGGCAGAAAGCCGCGCATTGCCTTGAAATAATTGATGTTGCTTTCCACGAAGGGAGGATTAAAGCTTACTGACATCAGAGGCTACAATGTAGCCTTCCTGGCTAGACACGTGATGGACTGGATGTGGGGTCTCTGTCGATTTTCAAACTGGGAGAATTGGAAAAGGAGTTAAAGGGGTTTTGCCACCATGTAATGTTGACGTGGGAACCTCCAAAATCGGTATTTAATCACTTTTCTAAATATATGTGATTACAAAAAGTGAATACTCAGAGCTACAGCATTTCTCAATCCCCCTTAGTTACCTGAAAGCTTTCACTAGACACGACTGAGGAGCTGACAAGCCGCGCATGCGTGAAACACTTCTTATCTGATGACAGGCAAAATGAATGAGCTTTTAAGGCACCGGGTAGACAGTGCAGTCTGAGGCTGTCTTGCTGTATAGAGAATCCACTTTTGTACTGTTTATTATTTCACTTAAGTTTTGAGACGCTCCCTTATTCCTCACTCCTTACTCACCCCTGCAGCTTTCATGACTCAGCCTGATTTGTTGACATTCTCCCTGTGGTAAGGAGAGGTAAGAAACTTGCGTCCTGGCAAATCCCCTTTAATGCTTCCCTGGCACCCTCTCGCCCTCTTTCATACCAAACTTACTAAACTACCTCCTGAGGTCAAGTCCTCATTTTTTCTACCAGACACTGTCCTGGCGTGGAAGGAAATCCGTAAGATATTGGGACTCTCCTTCACAGCGTCCAAATACCTGCCCTTGTGGGATAACCCTGACTTCCCAATGGAAGGGGAGAACCCAATGTTCCGCAAGTGGAGGGTGGGGGGCCTGGAAACGGTAAGCCAGCTCATGCACTTAGAGTTTAAGGCTATGTTCACACGGCTTATTTGCCGGGCGTAATTACGCTGTGTGGACGCACATCGCCGGCCCATAGACTTTCATTACCAGCGGCGTGTATACGCTGCTAGTAAAGGACATGTCACTTATCTCCCTCCGCGGCGGATTCGCCGAGCAGGGAGAGGAGACGTAATCCACAGTTCTCTATGAGAACTATGGATTACGCCTCGGGTGAGGCGGCGTCCCCGTCCATTCGTCGTTGCCCGGGTTACGGTTGTGTCACTTCCTGGAGATGCCGCTCTGTTTGCAGGCGGGCTGAGACGGCTCGCATGCATCCGGCGGCCTCCCGGAAGTTGATACTCCGGTGCCCGAGCAGGACGAGCAGTCGGGAACAGGTGAGTTCACTCTTGTATGGTTTTATGTGGCTATATATACCAAGTTGTACGCCATGACTAAGGGTGTGTTATACACCTGAAACGCGTCGGCGTTATCTTTGTGGGTTGTTCTTGCTATGCTCAGTTCGGCCACTTGGCTTTTATTCTATCTGCAATAAAGAATTACGTTTTGATCGTCCGCGGTATCATCTCTTTTCCCTATGTAAAGGGGAAGGCCACGTGGTTGCCCCAGTCTGGTTCGGGACTAAAAACCTGTTAAACTAGGAAGATCTGCTCGTTTTCGTACAAACAGAGCTTTGGAGGCTTGACGAGGAAAAGCCACATCTAAACTTTAAAATCGCTGTCATTTTTGTTTGATGTCTGGTTTTTTTTTTTCTTGTTTTCTGTTTTTTTAATTTAGTTTAATCTTCTTTTGCCAATTTACTGGCTCTATATTAGAGACTCATATGCAACTTGTATGTCTGCCCATGCGACCGCTTGCTTATTTGACTTTCTTATAGGTCAGAACATTATTGTTTTCAACTCATAATGGAGCCGACCATACATATAGGACTACAACCCCCATCATCAGCAGCAGGAAAAGCCGACCGTACAAACAGGACTACAACCCCCATCATCAGCAGCAGGAAAAGCCGACCGTACAAACAGGACTACAAACCCCCATCATCAGCAGCAGGAAAACCCCGCCCCGTACAAAACAGGACTACAACCCCCATCATCAGCAAGCAGGAAAAGCCGACCGTAACAAACGGGGACTACAACCCCCATCATCAGCAGCAGGAAAAGCCGACCGTACAAACAGGACTAAACCCCCCATCATCAGCAGCAGGAAAAGCCGACCGTACAAACAGGACTACAACCCCCATCATCACCAGCAGAAAAGCCCGACCGTACAAACAGGACTACAACCCCATCATCAGCAGCAGGAAAAGCCGACCGTACAAACAGGACTACAACCCCCATCATCAGCAGCAGGAAAAGCCGACCGTACAAACAGGACTACAACCCCCATCATCAGCAGGAAAAGCCGACCGTACAAACAGGAGGACAACACCCATCAGCAGCAGCATGTAAAGCCGACCGTACAAACAGGACTACAACCCCCATCATCAGCAGCAGGAAAAGCCGACCGTACAAACAGGACTACAACCCCCATCATCAGCAGCAGGAAAAGCCGACCGTACAAGCCGACCGTACAAACAGGACTACAACCCCCATCAACAGCAGCCGGAAAAGCCGACCGTACAAACAGGACTACAACCCCCATCATCAGCAGCAGGAAAAGCCGACCGTACAAACAGGACTACAACCCCCATCATCAGCAGCAGGAAAAGCCGACCGTACAAACAGGACTACAACCCCCATCATCAGCAGCAGGAAAAGCCGACCGTACAAACAGGACTACAACCCCCATCATCAGCAGCAGGAAAAGCCGACCGTACAAACAGGACTACAACCCCCATCATCAGCAGCATGAAAAGCCGACCGTACAAACAGGACTACAACCCCCATCATCAGCACCAGGTAAAGCCGACCGTACAAACAGGACTACAACCCCCATCATCAGCACCAGGTAAAGCCGACCATACAAACAGGACTACACCCCCCATCATCAGCAGCCGGAAACGCCGACCGTACAAACAGGACTACAACCCCCATCATCAGCAGCCGGAAACGCCTACCGTACAAACAGGACTACAACCCCCATCAGCAGCAGCAGGAGAAGCCGACCATACATAACGGACTACAACCCCCATCATCAGCAACAGGAGGAGCCGACCATAAAAACGGGGTTATAAAACCCATCATCAGCAAGAGAAGCTAAAGTGACATCCAAAATTACAACCCTCATCATCTTGATAAGCTGAGCTAGCAGTATACACAACTACACCCGACCCCACTACCAAAAGCAGGTGGTGCCAAGATGATATCCAGGAGTAGGAGAAGAAAAGAAAACCAGGAAAACCTTGAGGACTACAAACCCCATCATCTTCATCCTCCCCAAGAGAAGCCAAGATGATACACAGGACTACAAACCAGGGCTGTGGAGTCAGAAAGCCAAAGCTCTGACTCCTCAATTTCTCAAACCTCCGACTCCTGACTCCCTCATACACGGCGCATGTTTAAGTAATAACTTTACTGTAGTAAAATGGTAACATCCGGCTGTTTATCACCTTATGAATACAATAATCAAAGCTATTTAGGTTAGAACAGACATGACAAGCAAAAGGGTAACAATGTTTTGATCTTATTGAACACTTTTGGGTAGAATTGAAGAAAAAGCTGTATTTGTATCCAAGTCCAGGTCTGCACCAACATTGGGAATGTGGAGAAGAGACCTGGGATCAGATTTTGGTCAAGATATGCTTGAATCTGATCCAGAGCCCAGAAGGATTCCCCCAAAGGGGGAGTCACTAAATACTAACAAGATAATACAAATTAACATTTTGATTTTTAGGAGCAAAACAGTAACAATGCAGTTACAGGAAAGAATCCGCCGAACTGAGCAGATGCTAAATACTTGCAAGTCACATTTATGTATAAGATCGGTAAGATTAAGGCTGGGTAAAAGTGACATGGAGAAGGACTTGGGAATCCTGGTGGACAGTAAACTTAATTGTAGCAGCCAGTGTCAGGCAGCAGCAGCCAAAGCAAATAGGATCATGGGGTGTATTAAAAGGGGCATAGATGCACATGATGAGAACATTATTCTCCCATTATACAAGTCACTGGTTAGACCACACATGGAATATTGTGTACAGTTTTGGGCACCAGTGCACAGGAAAGACATTGTAGAGCTTGAACAGGTACAAAGGCGGGCAACAAAAATAATAAAAGGACTGGGTGGACTACAGTACACAGAAAGATTGGCAAGATTGGGGTTATTTAGTTTAGAGAAAAGAAGGCTTCGGGGGGACATAATAAATATGTTTAAATACATCAAAGGTCAATATAGAGATCTCTCCCAAGATTTATTTATACCCAGGACTGTATCCAGAACAAGGGGGCATCCTCTACGTCACAGGTGTCAAACTGCCGGCCCTCCAGCTGTTGGGAAACTACAACTCCAATCATGCATTTGTATAATCTATAAACAGTGGCATGATGGGAGTTGTAGTTTCCCAACAGCTGGAGGGCCATCAGTTTGACACCCCTGCTCTACGTCTTGAGGAACAAAAGTTTCTACATAAACATAGAAAGGGATTCTTTACTGTAAGAGCAGTGAGACTGTGGAATTCTCTGCCAGAGGGACTGGTCATGGTGAATTCAATAACCGAGTTCAAAAAGGGTTTGGATGCATTTCTGGAGCGTAATAATATAACAAGTTATAGTGACTAGGATTCAGGAGAGGGGTCATTGATCCAGGGATTTTTCTGATTGCCAGATTGGAGTCGGGAAGGAATTCTTCCCTAAAATGAGGACAATTGGCGTCTACCTCATTGGGGATTTTGGCCTTCCTCTGGATCAACACCTTAGCACAACAGGCTGAACTAGATGGACGACTTGTCTTTTTTCGGCCTTACAAACTATGAAACTATAAGATGACTGTATATAAAATTACAGAAGCCTCATGTACAAAGCTGTAGTGGATGGAGAGATATGGAACCTGAAAGTCACAAGTTCAAACCATTGTTACCCTTTTGCTTGTCAGTGTAAAATAATTTATTGGATACGACTTTAGAACACAAACAAATTGTAAATATGCAAAACACTGCAGGAACATTTGTGAAGTCTCTGAATTTGTTCTGAGAAATAGTATCTCCTCCATCAGATCCTGCATACATGACCTCACATCTGATCTCAATATTTCCAGGATAGAGAACGGCCTCTCTACACTAACTTGGGGGCAAAGCAGTGACCACAGGGGCAACATCTCTAAGAGGCACCGACGCCACAGGTATTATATAGGAGCAGTATGATATATGCAGGGCTGTGGAGTCGGCAAACCAAAGCCCTGACTCGGACTCCTCAATTTCCCAAACCTCCGACTCCTGACTCCCTCATACATGGCGCATGTTTAAGTCATAACCTTACTGTAATAAAATGGTAACATCAGGCTGTTTATCACCTTATGATACAATAATCAAGCTATTTAGGAAGAACAGACACTGACAAGCAAAAGGGTAACAATGTTTTGATCTTTTGAACACTTGTGGGTAGAGTTGAAGAAAAAGCTGCATTTGTGCCCAGGTCCTGTCTGCACCAACATCTAATTATGTCCAGGCTAGAGAACGGCCTCTCTACACTAACTTGGGTTGGGGCAAAGCGGTGACTACAGGGGCAACATATCTAACAATGTCAGGGTATAAAAGGAATTGCCCTCAGCCACATCGGGTCTGATGAATGGTTGATCTTCTACTTTGAAAACAGGTGAAAATTTTGCTGAAATCTGTTTGCCCTGGAGCGGGATCTTTTCCCCTGGGGCAGCGCTTTGCCTGCTCCATGTCATAAATTACACTCCTCATGTGATGAGGCTGAAATAGGGGAGCAGTCGCACTGGCCGGGCCCAATTCCTCTTCCTCTTTCATCGAACTAACTGGACCAACCTTATTATATATTTTGGGAGTCGGGGCCATTTTTATGACGACTCCGACCCCTTGCAAAATAGGCCAAACCGACTCCACAGCCCTGGATATATTTTGCAACACACCGACGGGTTATCAAAATAGGAACCCTGCGAACATATTGTGTGATATAATGACAGGGGATTCTATAGAGCAGCGCGATAAATGGACAGGTATTCTATAGGGGACAGCGCGATAATGACAGGGGATTCTATAGGAGCAGCGCGATATATGACAGGTATTCTATAGGAGCAGCGCGATATATGACAGGTATTCTAGAGGAGCAGCGCGATATATGACAGGTATTCTAGAGGAGCAGCGCGATATATGACAGGTATTCTAGAGGAGCAGCGCGATGTATGACAGGTATTATATAGGAGCAGCGCGATATATGACAGGTATTATATAGGAGCAGCGCGATGTATGACAGGTATTATATAGGAGCAAGCGAAAGTATGACAGGTATTATATAGGAGCAGCGCGATGTATGACAGGTATTATATAGGAGCAGCGCGATGTATGACAGGTATTATATAGGAGCAGCGCGATGTATGACAGGTAAATAGGAGCAGCGCGATATATGACAGGTATTATATAGGAGCAGCGCGATATATGACAGGTATTAAATAGGAGCAGCGCGATAAATGACAGGTATTATATAGGAGCAGCGCGATATATGACGGGTATTATATAGGAGCAGCGCGACACACGACGGGTATTATATAAGAGCAGCGCGACACACGACGGGTATTATATAAGAGCAACGCGACACACGACGGGTATTATATAGGAGCAGTGCGACATAGGACGGGTCTTATATAGGAGCAGCGCGATATATGACAGGTATATATAAGGCAGCGCGAATACGACGGGTATTATATAGGAGCAGTGCGATATAGGACGGGTATTATATAGGAGCAGTGTGACATAGGACGGGTATTATATAGGAGCAGCGTGATATATGACAGGTATTATATAGGAGCAGTGTGATATATGACAGGTATTACATAGGAGCAGCGTGATATATGACAGGTATTACATAGGAGCAGCGCGATATATGTCAGGAATTATATAGGAGCAGCGCGATATATGACAGGTATTATATAGGAGCAGCGCGATATATGACAGGTATTATATAGGAGCAGCGCGATATATGACAGGTATTATATAGGAGCAGCGTGAATATTTAATGACAGGTATTTATATAGGAGCAGCGTGATATATGACAGGTAATAAATATGAGCATCGTGATAAATGACAGGTATTATATAGGAGCAGCGTGATATATGACAGGTATTATATAGGAGCAGCGTGATATATGACAGGTATTATATAGGAGCAAGCGTGATATATGACAGGTATTATATAGGGAGCAGCGTGATTTTTAAAATGACAGGTATATTATATAGGAGCAGTGAAGTGTGATATATGACAGGTATTAATATAGGAGCGGGAAGCTGTGAAAATATGACAGGTTTTTATATAGGATCAGTGTGATATATGTTTTTGATATATTACAGTTATTATATAGGTGCAGTTTGATATATGTGTGATATATGACTGGTATTATATAGGAGCAGTGTGATATATGTGTGATATATGACATGTTTTATATAGGAGCAGTGTGATATATGACAGGTATTATATAGGAGCAGTGTGATATATGTGTGATATATGACAGGTATTATATAGGAGCAGTGTGATATATGTGTGATATATGACAGGTATTATATAGGAGCAGTGTGATATATGTGTGATATATGACAGGTATTATATAGGAGCAGTGTGATATATGTGTGATATATGACAGGTATATATAGGAGCAGTGTGATATATGACAGGTATTATATAGGAGCAGTGTGATATATGACAGGTATATATAGGAGCAGTGTGATATATGAATGACAGGTATTATATAGGAGCAGTGTGATATATGACAGGTATATATAGGAGCAGTGTGACACAGGACAGTCGGCGCTCGGTCACCTGTACCTCAGTCTCTAGCTCCGGCCATTGCTCGTCTCTCACAGCTGAGCCCGTAACCCAAACAAACCCCCCCTTATCTCCTCCCGGGGTCCGACCGATAACAAGACGCGCTCTGATTGGTCCCCTCATCCTCCTTTGAGTGAGACGACAGCTGATTCGTTGCTAAAGTCACACCGTGCGTTCCGCGCCTCGATGTGAGATCCAGGCGGGGATTGGTTTCTCGTTTCCATGGAGACTAAACGTACAGACGACAGTTGGCTGAGCTGTAGGCGGAGCCTGGACGTCATGCACATGTAGGGATCTGGGAGACCTGCCCTGCAGCGCCTTCGATAGCTCAGCTGGTAGAGCGGAGGACTGTAGAGGAAACAGACATCCTTAGGTCGCTGGTTCGATTCCGGCTCGAAGGACATTTTATTTTATTTTCTGTAATATAGTGTTATATGTAATAAATTGTTATAATATCCAGCGCTGATTATAATATCCCATAAAATAATAATAACAATAATAATAAAAATAATAAAAACCTATAATATCAGTGAGTTCTCATCTAGAACAGCTTGCGTACTCCTAGCCTTACAGTAATGGGTCCTGGTTCTCCTCCGTGTACCCCCACCTTACAGTAAGGGCCTGGTTTTTTTTCCCCGTTTTTTCCCAAAATTTTACAGAAAATTTGGGTCCTGGTTCTCCTCCGGGGTAGTCCCCCCAGCCCTTACATTTAAATGGGCCCCTGGTTCCCCTCCGGTTTCCCACCTTAAGAAAATTGGGTCCTTTGTTCTCCTCCGTTAGTCCCATTTAACAGAAAAGGGTTCCGGTTTTCCCCCGTGTGTCCACCCTTTTACAGAAATGGGTTTCCGGTTCCCTCCATGTAGTTTCCCCCCCCCCCCCGACGGGGGGGGGAAATGGGTTTCCTTTTTTTGGTTCTCCTCCGTGTAGTCCCAGCCTTCAGGGTAAGGGGTCCGGTTTCTTTCCCGTGTGGTCCCCCACCTTACGAAATGGCCGGTTTTCCTCCGTGTAGCCCCCAGCCTTACATTTGGGGGCCCCTGGTTCTCCTCCGTTTTTCCGCCTTACAAAATGGGTCCTGGTTTCCTCCTGTAGCCCCATTACAGAAGGGGTCCGGGTTTTCACTTTCCTTTTGTAGTTCCCACCTTACAGTAATGGGGGTCCTGGTTCTCCTCCGTGTGTCCCGCCTTACAGTAAGGGTCCTGGTTTCCCCATGTTTCCCAGCTTACAAAAAAATGGGCCTGGTTCCCTCCTGTAGTCCCAGCCTTACTTAATGGGTCCGGGTTCCCCCTCCGTGTAGTCCCGCCTTACAAAAAGGGGCCCGGGGTTCCCCCTGGCCCACCTTTACGAAAGGGGTCCTGGTTCTCCTCCGTTTGTCCCCCCCTTACAGTAAGGGGTCCTGGTTTCCTCCTGTGTCCACCCTTTACTTAATGGTCCTGGTCTCCTCCGGTATCCCGCCTTACGAAAGGGGCCCCCTGGTTTCCCCTCTGTAGTCCCAGCCTTACAAAATTTGGGTCCTGGTTCTCCTCCGTGTAGTCCCAGCCTTACAGTAATGGGTCCTGGTTCTCCTCCGTGTAGTCCCAGCCTTACAGTAATGGGTCCTGGTTCTCCTCCGTGTAGTCCCAGCCTTACAGTAATGGGTCCTGGTTCTCCTCCGTGTAGTCACAGCCTTACAGTAAGGTGGCCTGGTTCTCATCCGTGTAGTCCCACCTTACAGTAAGGGTCCTGGTTCTCCTCTTGTAGTCCCGCTTACAGTAAATGGTCCCTGGTTTCTCCTCGTGTGTCCCAGCCTTAAAGAAATTTGGGTCCTGGTTCTCCCCGTGTGTCCCAGCCTTACATAAGGGCCCCTGGTTCTCCCCCGTGTAGTCCCCCTTCGTAATGGCCGGTTCCCTCCGTGTAGCCCCCAATTAAAATTCCCCCCAAGATAATTTTGGTTCTCCTCCTGTATCCCGCCTTACGTAAGGGTTTCCCCGGTTTCCCCCCCGTTGAGTCCCCCCCACCTTACAGTAATGGGTCCGGGTTTTCTCCCCCCCTTTGTGTCCCCACCCTTTTCATAAGGGGTCCTGGTTCTCCCCCTTTGTAGCCCCAGCCTTACAGTAGGGCTTGGTTTCCTCCGTGTATCCCCACCTTACTTAATGGCCCGGGGTTCTCCCCGTGTAGCCCCCAGCCTTACGTAAGGGGGGCCCCTGGTTCCCCTCCGTGTAGCCCCACCTTACTTTAAGGGGGTCCTGGTTCTCCTCCGGAGTCCCCAGCCTTCAGTAATGGGTCCTGGTTTCCTCCTTGTTTTGCCCAGCTTACAGTAAGGGTCCTGGTTTCCCCCTGTAGTCCCAGCCTTACAGTAATGGGTCCTGGTTCCCTCCGTGAAGTCCCAGCCTTATTAAAATTTTGGGTCCGGGGGTCTCTCCAGCCCGGGTTTGCTTCCCAAAGTTTTTCGGGAAAAGTTTTTTGGTTGTTTCACTGGATAAAAATTATTCATTGGTCAGTTTTCCTTCCAAAAACGCTGCAGGTGGAGAGGAGGGGGCTGAGCAAGAGCTGGGGAGGTTCCCTGTTTAACAGTAATTTTTTTTAAAACCGTGGTTTTCTCTATACAAAAGTAACAGGATCTTTCTCCCCACCTCCTTGCAAGCTCCTTCATGTTCCCTGTCATCAGATAAGAAGTGCAAACAACGCAAGCGAGGTCAGATCAGCTCCTGTCCGTGTGTCCTGGTCGTGTCTAATGTAAACAGTCAGGAAACTAAGGGCATCTTAGTCAGGCTGTAGATTTCACGGGCTTCACTTTTTTTAAATGACATATATTTAGAAAAGTGATTAAATACCCATTTTGGAGGATCCCACGTCAACATTACATCATGGCAAAACCCCTTTAAGCCTCTCGATAGCTTGTAGCGAGAGTGTTTCGGTGTTACTTGCACGATGGAGTAGGCAGTGACGGGACACGGCAGATGCACCCTGTGTGAACAGTGCTCTAGTATCAGATGTCTTCTGATACCATCCTTCAATGTGCAAGGGGTGCAGCCGACATATTGAACACGACATTGCACACAAGAGATGAGGTCAATAACACAAGGAGTATTCCAGCTGCTATATTGTTTAACTTCTTAACGACCGCCCACCGTCTTTCAGACATTAGAGTTTGTGTCTCCCGGCGCCAAAGCAGCATATAGATCGGGCTGTATACTCACAGCCCTGATCCCAGCGCAGCCCCTGTGAGCACCGGGGAGCGGGGGAAACCTCCGCTCCCGATGTTTTAACCCTTTGATTGCGGCGGGTTGCCATTACCGCAGCGCAATCAAAGGGTTTTCCTGCTCTGTCGGGTGATCAAGACACCCGGTGACCCGACAGAGCCCGGAGAACGGCTGCACAGTCAGCTCTGGGGACCTAGAGTAGCCCCTGGGCTGTGTGTGTAAGAAGGCAGCGGTCAGGGCAGACTGTGAGCTGCCCTGATCACTGGCTGTGTCATACTGACACAGATTATAATGTATTAGCACATATGAATATGCTGATACATTACTAAATATATATAAAAAAAAAAAAAAAGTAACAGTTATCTCTTCATGGGATTTAAAAAAAAGTTAAAAACATAAAAAAAGTGTAAAAAAATAAAAATAAATATTTAATAAAAAATAAGTGTGCATACATTACACACCAAAAAAAAACCTACACATATTTGGTATCCACACGACCGTAATAACCTGTAGAATTAATCTAACATGTTAAGTGTGAAATGTGAATAGTGTAAAAAAAGATGTAAAAATAAAAAAAAAAAAAAAAATTGAAAAAAAATTCTGCAGGAATACACCGTTATCCAAAAACTTTGGATTTCCCTCATTTCACAGTTACAAACACCATCAATTTTGCAAGAAACCTCGCTATCCATGTTTGCTCACAGATACAACATTTCATATTCAATATCCATGAATATACAACCATCCCTTGTTCACTGCAGCTACTTTAGTTGGTGCCTTAAAGCAACCTCATCTTTTACAGTATCCTGCTTACAATGTCCTTTATGCCTTGTTACATTATTAGGCTATATTCACATGGCTTAAAATGGGCCGTATTTCGGTCCGTAATTACGCGCCAAAGTGCGCCACTTACGGGCCGAAAACAGCCCATTCATTACGGTATTTTACAGTTCTCATAGAGAACTAGGATTACGGTCCTTCTCTCAAACCCGCCGGGCGAAGCCGCCGGGCGGGGAGATAATTGACATGTCACTTTCTAGCGGCGTATACGCGCCGCTAGCAGTGATTGTCTATGGCCGGCGAAGTGCCGGCCCCCGCCCTCTCACTGCCCCGCTCCCGCCCCGCCCCGTCCACACGGCGTAATTGCGGGGCGTAATTACGCCCTGCAAATACACCGTGTGAACATAGCCTAACACTATAATGTACTGTTCAGTAGTTTTTTTTTTTCTGCCTCGTTATCCATCGTTTCGTTATCCATCACACTTTTCTGGAACGTAACCCTGGCGGATAAAGGGGTATCCCTGTATTTATAAGTGAACGTAAACTATTCCCCCATAAAGTACAACTGGTCTCGAATAAAACGAGGCCTCATCCAACAGCGTCATTGAAAAAATAAAAAAGTTACAACTGTTGAAACGCGAGGAGCAAAAACGAAAAACTTTTCAGGCCTGGAGCTTAAGGGGTTTGTTGCATAAACTGTCACCAGTCTGAAACGATGTGAAGGAAGATGACGCAACCACGAAGGTCTATGGGAACCACTACAAAGAGACACGCGCTGTCCTAAGGTGGGGGCTTTTCTTGCAACACATTTAACCCCTTAAGCCGAACGCCTGAAAAGTAGTTAATGACCAGAAATTTTTTTTAGTTTTGGCCTCCTTGCGTTTAAACAGTTGTAACTTTTTTATTTTTTCAATGACGCAGTTGGATGAGGCCTCGTTTTATTCGAGACAAGTTGTACTTTATAGGGAATAGTTTAAGTACACTTATAAATAATTGCAGTATTTTTATTTTTTTTTACAAAACTTTTTTTAGTTTTTTAAAAATTTTTTTTACACCATTCACATTTCACACTTAATAACTTGTTAGATTAATTCTACAGGTTATTACGGTCGTGTGGATACCAAATATGTGTAGGTTTTTTTGTGCGTGTAATTTATGTACATTTTTTTTTATTAAATATTTATTTTTATTTTTTTATTTATTTTTTTATTCTTTTTTTTACACTTTTTATGGTTTTTTTTCTACTTTTTTTTTTACTCCCATGAAGGGAGAACTGTTTAACATTTTTAATTTTTTTTCACTTAGTAATGTATTAGCATATTCATATATGCTAATACATTCTAATCTGTGTCAGTTTGACACAGGCAGTGATTAGGACAGCACACAGTGCGTCCTAATCACTGGCTTGTTACACAGACAGCTCTGGGGCCACGCTAGGTCCCCAGAGCTGACTGTGCAGCCGATCCCTGAGCTCTGTCGGGTGACCGGGCGTTCCGATCACCCGACAGAGCAGGGGATCCCTTTGATTGCGCTGCGGTAACGCACCGCCGCAATCAAAGGGTTAAAGCATCGGGTTGCGGAGGTTTCCTGCGCTCCCCGATGCCTGCAGGGGATGCTCTGGGGGGGCTGTGTAGTACAGCCCCGATCCCAGCGCAATTGACGTCGCTGCAGACGAACGACCTGAAATGCCCGCCGTCAAAAGACGCTACGCGGTCATTAAGGGGTTAAAACTACCCAAAAAACAATTAGACAAAAGCGGATCCAAAGTAAGTATGGGCAAAACATAAGAATACCTGAAATTTCTGAAAACTCCAGACCAAAGGTTGCGGAAAATACCAAAGGGGACTTAGGTGAAAAATGAGACCTGGACACGTTGGATTTATTCCCTTTAGTAATCAGATGGTCACGAGTTTCATTTAAGGCTATGTTTTGTGCACGTTTGAGACCTCAGTGGGGGTATTTTCTATCTTTAAGCCTTTCCTCTGTGTTACTTACAATGTACCAGTATGGAGTCCAGGCTGTTTAGCTCACAGAGCATTGTCTAAACCGGATACAATTGTATCTACTTCTCCTCTTAGAGCAGCACTAGCTATGTACAATGTACCTGTCACGTCAAGGGAGGTACAGTGAGCCCTGACTGGAACCCAGCCCACTGTCCCTGCCTGCTTGACGTGCTGCCGTAGGCGGCAGATGGCAACTGGGCGACAGTCCCTGCGCTGCTAAAGTGTCAGGGCCGTCAGAAGGAAGAATAGTCAGACAGTCCGGGTCAATACCAAATCAGGAACGCCAAGCCACAAATCAGAACCAGAGGGATAAATGTAAACAAGCCGAGGTCAAACACGAACGGGAGCGAGGTACAAAAACAGAAGACAAGCCGGGGTCAGGGGAACAAGCCGAGGTCAGGTACACAGGTAAACCAACAACAAGCAATAGCACAAGCAGCAAGGCAGCCAGGAGAATATTGCAGGCGCAGCACTCAGCTAGCAGGGAGTTTAAATGTGATCCCCAGATACCGCCCCTGTAGCTGATTGGAGCGGCCTCCAGGTCCTCCCATTGGCTGGTGCGACTCGCCTCGTGTCAGGAGTGGCTGGGCATCTGTCACTCACATAGCTCCCAGCAGACTGACTATCAGGGTGGGGTCGCTGATCAGCTGCTGCAGACTCTTCCTCCCTGCAAGCCGAGCGCTGCCCAGCCCTGACAGTACCCCCCCTTTAAGGAGGGGCCACCGGACCCTTCCCTGGTCTGGGTTTTTTTTCCGGGTGAGACTCATGGAATTCCCTCACCAGGTGATCAGCATGGATGGATTTGGCTGGAACCCACGATCTCTCCTCAGGACCATACCCCTTCCAATGGACCAGGTACTGCAGTGACCTTTGGACCTTACGAGAATCCAAAATACGGGCGATTTCATATTCTAACTCCCCTCTATACAAACCGGAGGAGGAGGTCTAGAGGGCGGAGTAACAGGCTGAATGTACCTCTTAAGAAGTGCCTGATGGAACACGTTATGTATTCGGAGAGACGAGGGTAATTTCAGTCGATATGCCACTGGGTTAACCACCTCCTGAACCACATATGGACGAGCATGAGTTTACCAGAGGGAACTTTCAATCGCAGATTTTGGGTGGACAACCATACTTTATCCCCAACCGCAAACCCTCTAGAACAAAGACGCCGTCTATCAGAATTTTTCTTCTGGATGTTCTGGGTATGAACCAAGTTCTTCTGAACTTGGGCCCAGACTGTGCACAGATCTTTAATGATAACATCCACCCCGCTGTGATCAGACGTAGCACTGGAAAATGACGCATGCCTTGGGTGAAAACCATAATTACAGTAAAATGGCGAGGTACCAGACGAGCTACTATCCTGATTGTTAATGGCAAATTCAACCAACGGTAAGTATTTTACCCAGTCTACCTGCTGATCAGATACATAACAACGGAGTTTTTGTGTTACCATTTGATTTACCCTCTCAGTCTGCCCATTAGTCTCTGGGTGGAAGGCAGAGGAGAAGGACAGGGTGATACCCAGAGCCTTGCAAAGGGCTCTCCAAAAACGAGAAACGAACTGAACCCCTCTGTCCGAAACAATATTTTCTGGTAAACCATGCAGTTTGACAATGTGTTTGATAAAAAGTTCAGCCAGTTTTTTGGACGACGGCAACCCCCTTAATGGAACAAGATGGCACATTTTACTGAACCGGTCCACTACCACCCAAATAACCGTTTTGCCCTCTGAAGGAGGAAGGTCCGTCATAAAATCCATAGAGATGTGGGTCCATGGACGTTCAGGTACAGATAGGGGGCAAAGTTCCCCAGGCGGACGAGTTCTGGGAACTTTTGCCCGAGCGCAGACTTCACAAGATGCCACATAGGCCTCAACATCACGAGGCAATGATGGCCACCAGTAATTACGAGAAATAAGCTTTTTTGTGCCAGACACTCCAGGATGCCCAGATAACACAGAATCATGAAATTCTTTTAAAATTCATAGCCGAAACTGAGTGGGGACAAAGACCTTCGAAATAGGACAGTTAACAGGTCTCATCTCCTGGTGGGACTTAACCTCAGTGGCTAAATCAGGGGAAATAGCTGAGACAACAGTCTCCTTGGGCAATATAGGTGCCGGATCCTCCTGAGATGCGTGGCTGGCACAGAAGCTTCTAGATAGAGCCTTCACATTTTTCGAACCAGGTCTGTAAGTAACAACAAAGTTGAAGCGCGTAAAAAATAATGCCCAACGCGCCTGACGTGGATTTAACATTTTAGCACTCTCTAAAAAGGTAAGATTCTTATGATCAGTAAAGACCGTAACCTGATGCTGGGCACCCTCGAGGAAGTGGCGCCCACTTAATGGTCAACAACTCCCGGTTCCCAACATCATAATTCCTTTCAGCTGAGGAAAATTTACGTGAAAAGAAGGCACAAGGGCGAAGGTTAGTCATATTAGCGGACCCCTGAGACAAGACCGCCCCTGCGCCATACTCGGAAGCATCAACCTCAACGACAAAGGGTTTGCTGTGATCTGCTTGAATCAACACAGGAGCTGATACAAAACACTGCTTAAGCTTCTCAAATGCATCTATGGCCTCAGGTTGCCAACTACTGAACTTCACCCCCTTCTTAGTCATGTCAGTCAAAGGCCGAACTAAGACAGAAAAATTACAAATAAATTTACGATAGTAGTTCGCAAACCCTAGGAACCGCTGCAGGGCCTTCAGAGATGAAGGGCGGACCCAATCGAGAATGGCCTGAATTTTACCGGGGTCCATACGAAATGAGTTAGGAGTCAGGATGTACCCAAGGAAAGGTACCTCCTGCACCCCGAAAACACATTTTTCAAGCTTGACAAACAAACTATTTTCCTTCAGGATTTGCAATACCTGCCGTACGTGTTTAACGTGGGACGACCAATCTTCCGAATAGATTAAAATGTCATCCAGGTAAACGACCATACAACAACCAATGAGATCACGGAAGACATCAATAACCAGGTTCTGGAACACCGCAGGAGCATTATACAACCCAAACGGCATCACCAGATACTCAAAATGACTTTCAGGAGTGTTAAACACGGTTTTCCACTCATCCCCTTCTCGGATACGGATGAGGTTATAGGCCCCTCTAAGGTCCAACTTGGAAAACCACTTTGCTCCCTGGATTTGGTTGAAGTGCTGCCCTAGATGGCAGACGGCAACTGGGCGACAGTCCCTGCGCTGCTAAAGTGCCGGGGCCGTCAGAAGGAAGAATAGTCAGACAGTCCGGGTCAAACCAAATCAGGAACGCCAAGCCACAAATCCGAACCAGAGGGATAAACGTAAACAAGCCGAGGTCAAACACGAACGGGAGCGAGGTACAAAATCAGAAGACAAGCCGGGGTCAGGGGAACAAGCCAAGGTCCGGTACACAGGTAAGCAAACAACAAGCAATAGCACAGGTAGCAAGGAAGCCAGGAGAATAACGCAGGCGCAGCACTCAGCTAGCAGGGAGTTTAAATGTGATCCCCAGATACCGCCCCTGTAGCTGATTGGAGCAGCCTCCGGGTCCTCCCATTGGCTGGTGCGACTTGCCTCGTGTCAGGAGTGGCTGGGCGTCTGTCACTCACACAGCTCCCAGCAGACTGTCTATCCGGGTGGGGTCGCTGATCAGCTGCCGCAGACTCTTCCTCCCTGCAAGCCGAGCGCTGCCCAGCCCTGACAGTACCAGTATGTAGTCCAGGCTGTTTAACTCACAGAGCATTGTCTACTCTGGATACAATTTTCTCCACCTCTCAGATGAGAGCAGGACTAGCTGTATACAATGTATGAGTCCGGAGTTCAGGCTGTTTAGCTCACAGAGCATTGCCTACACTGCATAATATTGTATCCACTTCTCCTCTGAGCGCAGGACTAGCTATGTACAATATACCAGAATGGAGTCCAGGCTGTTTAACTCACAGAGCATTGTCTACTCTGGATACAATTTTCTCCACCTCTCAGATGAGAGCAGGACTAGCTGTATACAATGTATGAGTCCGGAGTTCAGGCTGTTTAGCTCACAGAGCATTGCCTACACTGGATACAATTGTATCCAATTCTCATCTGAGAGCAGGACTAGCTATGTACAATGTACCAGTATGGAGTCCATGTTGTTTAGCTCACAGAGCATTGTCTAGACTGGATACAATTGTATCCACTTCTCCTCTGAGCGCAGCACTAGCTTTGTACAATGTACCAGTATGGAGTCCAGGCTGTTTAGCTCACAGAGCATTGCCTACACTGGATACAATTGTTTCTACTTCACCTCTGAGAGCAGCACTAGCTATGTACAATGTACCAGTATGGAGTCCAGTCTGTTTAGCTCACAGAGCATTGCCTACACTGGATACAATTGTATCCAATTCTCATCTGAGAGCAGGACTAGCTATGTACAATGTACCAGTATGGAGTCCAGGTTGTTTAGCTCACAGAGCATTGTCTAGACTGGATACAATTGTATCCACTTCTCCTCTGACCGCAGGACTAGCTATGTACAATATACCAGTATGGAGTCAGTCTGTTTAGCTCACAGAGCATTGTCTACACTAGATACAACTGTATCCACTTCAGCTGAGAGCAGCACTAGCTATTTGCAATGTGTCAGTCTGAGGTCCAGGCTGTTAAGTTCACAGAGCATTGTCTACACTGAATACAATTGCCTTCACTTCTCTGAGAGCAGGAATATTCATATACAAGTTTACAACCTCTGACTGCAAAAGAGTTTCCCCAGGGCTACATCACTGGATCGTGTCCATCCTGCTGCCTCACTGTTGAGTGGGTGGTCTCCTCCTAAACAACCTCTCCCGCCCCCACATCTGCTCATGTAATTGACTGACACGTTACAGTTACCTGTTGTAATGTCCCAGGAGCCTCTCATAGAGCGTTGGTGGTATAGTGGTGAGCATAGCTGCCTTCCAAGCAGTTGACCCGGGTTCGATTCCCGGCCAACGCATGACTTTTTTTCTTTAAATAAAATCCATGCACCTTATATAAGATGTATAGCGCAGCCTCAGGGGGTTAAGGGAGGGTTTCTGGCCCCATAAAAACCTTTTACAAACAGCTGACCGTGGCATAAGATACAAAGCAGTAATGCCGACCCTACCAGTCCCGTCCCAGGTGTCCCGTGTATCAGTCCTGGGCTCATCACAGACGGCAAATAAGAAGCTGTCTCCTCTGGATCCCACCAAGACGATGACCTCCCAACTGAATGGAGAGGGCCTGAAGATCAGGAGGTCCAAATATCCGATGCTCAGAAGTCTCCTCATAATAAACCCCTTTACATCAGTGTCGGAGGCTCCATTCAGAACCTCGGTCGGGAATTACAAGAAAAAGTAGGTGTCCCAGGAGTCTAGGGCACATGCCCCAATAGGGGTCTGTTGGGTCGCATTTGCAGGGTCATCTTATCCATTGGGCACACTAGACAGTTGCCCTAGTTCCCCATAAGCATAGGGGCCTCGGTGAATGTATGTCCCAGGAGTCTGGGGCACATGCCCCGATGGGGGTCTGTTGGGTGCCATTAGCAGGGTCATCTTCTCCATTCTTTGAGATTCTTGGTTCATATATTTTTGATCAAAAAATGCTTAAGCTGCCCACGAACTTACAACGTGATCTCAGGTCGGGCAGTCCTACGCTATCTTTACCTCTCAATAGAGCCAAATCCAGGCCTCTCATTGGGTCAACCGACCTCCATTATCCAGAGAGAAAGAAAATAAAAAAACACCAAACCTGCAAGCTGTACTCTTATAACAGCCTGTGAAAGTGGGCGTGGTGCAGAAAACCAAAATGGAGGCACCCCTTCCTCCCCATATAGATTAAAAGCAATATACGCCAAATACAACGTCTGGTTCTGCACAAAAAAATGCTTAAGCATTTTTTGATCAAAAATATGTGAACCAAGAATCTCAAAGTTTTTTCATGTATGATAGAAAGCATAAATGCTTCTTTAGGGATTTCCATGTAATGTAATGCCCTTTTTGCAGTCGTGTGCCGCTGGTAGTGGTGTGCGTGTGTATATATATATATATATGTTCTGCAACCCTGCCAGTAGCACCCAGGTTTTTCATAGATGTTTTTTCAGAAATGTTTTTTGTGCAGAACCATACGTTGTATTTGGCGCATATTGCTTTTAATCTATATGGGGAGGAAGGGCTGCCTCCATTTTGGTTTTCTGCACCACGCCCACTTTCACAGGCTGTTACATAAGTGCAGCTTGCAGGTTTGGTGTTTTTTCTATTTTCTTTCTCTCTGGATAATTGAGGTCGGTTGACCCAGTGAGAGGCCTGGATTTTGGCTCTATTGAAGGTAAGATAGCGTAGGGGCTGCCCGACCTGAGATCACGTTGTAAGTTCGTGGGCAGCTTAAGCATTTTTTGATCAAAAATATGTGAACCAGTAATCTCAAAGTTTTTTCATGTATGATAGATAGCATAAATGCTTCTTTAGGGATTTCCATGTAATGTATCTCCTCCATTCGGCACACTAGACAGTTGCCCTAGTTCCCCATAAGCATAGGGGCCTCGGTGAATGTATGTCCCAGGAGTCTGGGGCACATGCCCCGAACGGGGTCTGTTGGGTGCCATTAGCAGGGTCATCTCCTCCATTCGGCACACTAGACAGTTTCCCAAGTTCCACATAAGCATAGGGGCCTCTGGTAGGGAATTGTAGGGCCCCCGGGGTCAAAGGGCCCCAACCTAAATGGGGGGCCTTTTTGGGGCGCCTTAAAGCGGGGGTCTTCTTATCCATTGTCACATAATCTACAAAAAAAATTGGGGGAATTTTGGGCAAGGGGAACAGAGATTAAATTTTTGCACTATTTTACTTTTTTCCCCCATAGGAAAATTTTAAACTCTATCAGTTTCCAAACTTTTAAAACACAAAACGTAATTTTTAAATTATGTATAACTCTTAACCTCTATACACATTTAATTAAAAACCGGGTTTCAAACCTCAAAATTTTAAACCCCTTTTTTGTTTCTGAAAGGGGAAAAAAACCCCTTTCTTTTATCAAGTCTGGGGGAAACATCCACCTATTAACGGGAGAGCCTTACACTAAAACAAAGTACAAGCTCCGAAAGGGACCCCAAAGCCAACTATTTTGGGCAGTCATCCCTAATCTCAGGGACACAGAATAAAAAGCCCCCCCTTTTTACACCCCTGCATCGGGTGACATTTTGTAGACAGGGGTTTGAAATTTTCAAAAATTTTTAAAACGTCAAATCAAACCTCCCCAAAATTTTTTCCCCCTAACCTGGTTTTCACCATGGAAATTAGGGGTCCAAACATGTGGTCTAAGCACACTTCCTTTTAAATCTGGGTAGGTAAAACCCCTATTCGGGGTTTGCTAAACCAATTGGGCCAAACCGAAAAACCCCACATAAAGCCCACCCCCCCCTTAACCCCTTTCCCGGGCTGAAACCCCTTCAAAAAATGTGCTGCAATTTGCGCCACCTTGCCCCCATGAACCCAGCAATCCCGGGAAAAATTTTTCGCCATCCCATAAAAAGCCCCCGCACCGCATCTTCCATACGCCCATTTTCCAATATGCACGGGAACCCCAGCAACTCCTCACCCTTTGACTGTGATGGCCCTTCCGTTTTTTTCTCTCATATTTTTGGGGCAACTCGTGGCTCCCCTTTACAAGGAACTATTAAGCGGGAATAGGTGTTACTTTCCCGGGGGCACACTCCCAAATTTTTTTCAGTTTCCATAAGCCCCCCTTTTCCACATAAAATATGCATATTCATTTGGGAATATAGTTTTTCACGTACATTACAACCACTTTCCTATTATCTTCCCAAAAAACCCAAAAAAGGGCCCCAATTAAGTAACTGTTTTATTGGGGGGGCCCTGTATACTATTGCCCTCAGATTTTTTTCCCAAAAAACCCATTTCCCTTTTTTAAAAATTTAAAAATTCAAAATTCTTTTTAATTTTCCCCAAAAAACAATGTGGGAAAAACCATACGGGATTTTTCTTTCGTCGAACCCTCGAAACCCCAACTGAGTACTATTCGAAGTAGGGGTTTAAAACCCCCCCCCCCAGCGAGACACTTTTTGGGAAAGGGTACATAAGGGGTAAAAATAAGGTGTTTAAATTTTTGGGCATCTGTGTGAAAAATCTAGGGGAAAAAAGGTCGACCTTTGGGATGTAGTTTTTTTTGCCGGAAAAGGGGGCAAGAGGGATATACAAAACTCAATACTTTAAACCCCCAAAAAGGGCCTAAATGAAGGTTTTTCATTTTCAGCTTTTAAATTTTAATCTTGCTGTTCCCTTACAATAATAATTATTGAAAAAACATATAAAATTTGTTTTTTAAGTAGGGCCATTGGATATACACATTTGAATAAATGCCCTTGGAAGCATCAGAGTTCAAAATATGTTTTTTCCTCTCCCCATCTCCCTTTCCCCCCGCCCCCCCCTCCTTTGCCTCAAAAACTTTTCCCCCTCTTTTTCCCTGGGGCCCCCGAAATATGAATAGGGTATTGACACGTGGGGCCCCACGATTGTTTTTAATTTAACAAATCGGGAGGGTATTAAATTGCTTCGGTGCAGGGGAAGGGTTTTTTTTGGCTTTTTTAAATTGAAATGGTATTGTTCATTTTCGCGTTTTTTGGTGGCGAAAACGCACCCCGGGGTTTTTGGAAAAACCAAACCTATTAAAGGTTATAAATCACTATGAAAAGATTTTATTGTTTTTTCCCCAGCTTGCGCGATCTAGTGCTTTCAAGTTTGCAAGGGGGAACAATACGTTTTAACACACTAAGTTTTTGGGAAACCCCCCCCCCATATTTTTGCATGTTTTCTACTGTGACGAAAATGAATTAGGTGGCAAAGGGGGCCTTAAACCGGGGGGAGAGAATCTTTAAATGGGAAATTGTGAGGCCAAACTGCGGGAGTGATGATTGGCTAACCATAGAACCTTCAGCTTTATTAAAAAGAATAAAAATATTACATGATAAAAGAAAGTGGTTAATGGAAAAAAAGGGGGAAAGGGGGAAAAAAAGAGGGAATATATATATTATAAAGGGGGAAGAAGAAAAAACAGTCTGAGACAATAGTATACAGCACAATAAAACATGTACTTAAAAGGAGCTTGCACTCAATTAAAATGAATATGTATATTAGATATATAGGAGAAGTGCTTTATGGAAGATAATATGACAGTGTGTACTGTACAGTGAAATCAATAGTCCAATGAATATGCATATTAGATGTGGAAGAGGGGCTTATGGGAGCTGATAAAGCTGGTAGTGTGCTGTGAAATGAAACACCTAGATCTGCTTAGTCCGTTGTAGTGGAGGCACGCAGTTGCAATAATATGAGAGAAAAAGATGGAAGCCCATCACAGTCAGGGCTAAGGTGTCATGCTGGTGCAGTGCGTAGGGCACGGGCAGAACGGTAAGATGGGGCTCAAGCCTGTTATGGAGATGGCGAATTTGCCTGATGATTGCTGTTTTCATGGGAGATGGTGGCAGCTTTAGCAGGACATATTATGAGTGTGCGTGCGGAGAGCGGAATGTGGAGTGGGCTTTATGTTGATTCCTGATGGCTAATTTGTGAGCACCAGTCAAAGGGGGTGTACCTAACATTGATATCGAAAGGAAGTGACATACACCACATTATTCGTACCTCTAATCCCTGTAATAAGCCAGGTTAGCTGGCCGAAAATGTCGGGCATGTTCAGATATGACGTATTAAATTGTCATATTCTCACCTCTGTCTACAAGTGTCACCCGCAGCAGGGTGTCAAAAGGGGGCCTTATTTGTTCTGTGTCCATGAGATTATGGGAACGACTGACCAAGTGTAGGCCTTGGGATCCCCTTACTGGAGCTAGTACTTAAGCTATAGATATAAGGCTCTCCTGTTAATAGGTGGTGCTGCACCAGACTTGATAATAGAAAGGGAGTAATTTACCTCTTTCATAAGCAAAAAGGTTAAATGATGAGGTTAGAAATCAGGTTTTTAATAGTGTGCCATAGAGGTTAGAGTTTTACATAAAAAAAGTTACGTTTTATGTTTTTAAGATATAGAACTGATAGAGGTTTAAGTTTGCCTAATGGCAAAATATTAAATATAGTGATCCTGTGTGTGTGTGGTGGTTTTTCCCGGAAAGTCACACCCCCCCCCCCCCCCCCCCCCCCCCCCCCCTTCCCCCCCCCGCCGCCCTTTCTCTGTTCTCTTGCGAGATTCCAAATTTTTTTCCTCACTCACATGGATTTTATTAAGAAAAGGGATTAAAGTTAGTTACACGAATTTACATTCATTATATAAACAATAAAAGTACATAACACATTATAAACCAGATTGCTACAAAAAAGAAAAAAATGATCGTTAACAAGGTCAAAATACAGTAAGGTTAAACGGCATGTGTATCTTGGCTAGCTATAAAGCTAGCGTTCCCGTCTGCCAGATAGAGACGACCGGCATAATTATGATAACAATTTTATCAGGAGAAAGTCTCTGAAACCTGATGTCTCCTTCCACTCAAGGACATGCCTAGCATCCAGCAAGAGGTTCGTAATCCTTTCACATGAACAAACAAAAACAGATGAATAAAACAGTTTCACCGTTCAGTCCCCCCCCCGACCCTAGTTCGCCCCCAAAACATGAAGCCGCCCAATACCAAACCGGTGTCTACGTGGGTTGGTGACTATCAGCGTAACGTTACTGCACCGAGGCGGTAAAAAAAAAGTCAACCATTCCTCCCATGTCTGCAGATGTTTTCATAGTAAGAGAGCGAGAGTTTGCATAGAATTCCTCCAATGCGCAGCAGCGGTTGTGGATTTCTCGGAACCATAGGATATGGACGGTCTGAGGTAGATCGCCAAGTCGAGGTATCACCAATTTTGCCGCCAGGCCCAGGAACCGGAGTATGTGAGTCTTGAAGAGCATATGGCAGGGGGATATCAAAAAGAAACAAGGCAGCCGGATCGTTTTGTAACCAGACTCCCAGTAATAGTATTACATAAGGACCAGAACCGACCTCCAGAAGTGGTTGAAGTTCAGGACAGCTCCACCAGAAGTGCATAGAGTTCCACACCTCTGTCTTACAACCCAGCAGATGTTGGTAACTGCAGGGTAATATGAGTTGAGAAAGCTTGAACCCTGTACCAACGCTTAATTAATTTGTAGTTTAATTCCTGTTGGCTTTAACGAAATTGGACTATTTAAGGGGCAAAGAAGAAGATCACTCCCACCCCTCTGTCGGGAGCTCCCTACCCAATTCCGTCTCCCATGCCTTTTGAAAGGGAATTTGTTCACCTCGTCCAGAGAGCAGCAGCCCATAAACATCTTGCAAGCGTGCGCTTCCCCAAGGACTCCAGGAGACCACCACGAATCAAATAATGAACGTGGCTGGAAATCCAAGGCAAGTTTTTTATGTCGATGTGAAAGGCTAATTAGTTGGCAGTAGTTAAATCTTGATAATAGAGGCAACCTCATATCACCTTATCAAAACGTTGAGTAAGTTTCAGCGAGTCCGTGAGACACACACCGAATATCGCTTGCTGATGCCTCATCACCCTGTAGGCGGGCGAGAGCTAAGGATATGATTCTCGGAGGACTCGCAGGTAATGCCTAAAAAGGGGCGTGAATGCACCCCCATGGACTGAGAGTAAAGACAATTTATGAGGGAAATGCTCTGCTAACCTGAATTGAGAGTGCGGCTATCATAGGTGACATCGATTAGGAGCCTTCTCGGAAGGAACTTCGTGTGTCAGCCATGTCAAGGCTGCCGTGGGGCCCCATACATCCACTTTTCTAATTGAACCCAGAACTTCTGGTGGGCATTGAGTGGGAAAGAATCCAGATGCGCACCAAGTACCGAGCAAGGTAGTACAAGTGAAGAACCAGGGAGTGCAAGACCACCTTCTGGCCTTAGGGGTCTAGTTAAGGATATAGTGCGCCAGTCTGGGTGTGGTCTCCTAGCCCACGACGAAGTTCGAGACTAGTTTCGTAGGGCCCTTATTAAGAAAGTCTTCGAGCAGAATGGCACAGTTAGAAACAAGTAAAGGAGGCGAGTGAGAACATTCATTTTAATATATATTATACGCGCCCAATCCCGAAAAGTCCCTCTTGTCCCCATTTCCAATAGTATCGCGACCGGATGGTATTAAGTATGGGGAGAAGTTGAGTTCAAAAGTTTTGTCAGGGTTAGCTGGAATTATTAACACCCATGGTTAGGTAAAAGAGGTGTGTGTCCCATATAAATTGAAAGGCAGAATTCAACTGTCGGAGGTTGTTGTCAGAATGGTATAACCCGAGTGCTACACTTTTTTGACATGTTCACCTAAATGTTTGCCAAAAGGAACCAAATTCTGCAATATTCTAAGGTAACCAACTAGGGAGTGACTCTAAAGATAGTGTAAGGTATATGAGCAGGTCTCAGCAAATGCTGAGTCAATTTATTTGTTGATAGGCATCTGAATGCCTCGGATTAGCACGCTCTGCACTTAACAGCTTGCATCAGGTAGTTCCATTGGTTAGATATACATCGAAGGGGACAAGGGGCAATCCCTGGCCAGGTACCATTGGCTAATCGTGAACGTTTGAGATCCTACTCGTCATTGCCGGCCCAGGCCATCCGTTTCCAATAAACACACCCCCCTCAAAAAGGACCAGTTCATGCGATCAAAAGCCTTTTTCGTCATCTAATAAAGGAAGACACATTGTGTTATTTGGAGACACTAATATATTGGATGAGAGAACATGTCTTAAGCTGTTGTTTGCTCTTCTCGCCTCCCTGGAGGCACAACCCGACTTGATCAAGGTAGGATAAGCGGCTCAGCAATGGGCTAAGTCGCATGGCGATCAGTTTGGCAAAAAGTTATGAGGTGCATCTTACATTAAAGAGAGAGATCAGGGCTATAACTTTGGCATAAGGTCGGGTATCCTACCCTCTTTATGGGATCAAACAGTAACAGACTGCCCTCGAAGAAAGCAGGATCTGAATGCGGGCTGAGGAAACCGTATTAAACTCCTTAAGCATAGACACCAGAGACTCATTTTAGAGTTTGTAGAATTGTGCCGTATACACCATCAGGGCCCGGCTCTTCCCAGATGGTTAATGGCAGAGATAGCTCCAAGAATTTCCTCCACTGGAGAAAGGCTCTCCAGAGAGGCGAGAGATTTGGGGTCAAACGAGTGAAGGGCTGTACGTTGAGAGATAGTCCTGAAGAGAGCTGTGGTAAGGTCTCCGGAACCGGGAGGGTCTCAGGAGGTTGGATTTATATAAGTCCTCATAATATAATTTTTGAAGACCTTCAAATAATCCCTCCTTTTAAGGACTAGATGGCCGTTTCGGTTTTTTTACAGATGGCATATATAGGTAGGCCCTCCTCTCGCGAATCGCACGGTCAAGAAATCCGCCCTGTTCTTACTTACTCCATACATAATTATGAGCCTGCACAAGAAAAAAAATTTGCCGATATCTCTGATGATTGCCTGGTGCCATCAGCCGACAAATCTCATGCGGACTTTTGCGTAAGATTCTCTGCAGGTCTGCTTTCCGAGCCAGAATCTTTATGAATTGATTCCAGGAGGTGCAGTCCCGCGAGAGGATGCTGCAACATGTATACCTCTCTATCTCTTCATCTGCGCCATGTTTTAATAAGCACACCATCTTAGAACGCATTAAGACCTCCCACTGGGATTGTGGAGAGAGTGGGATCTTCGGCGTGTCAGAGCAGAAACAATTCAACAGTATTGCCGATCTCAGAGATACAAGGGAGTCGTAAAGAAGCGATTCGTTTAGCATCCATGAGAAAGCGGCCTGCTACTATAGGGAAGGCTAATATCACAATGAATTGTGGTCGTGGTCCAGAGTGCAGGATGTTTCCAATGTAGGCACTACAGACCGTAGTGAAGTGAGGAGAATGGTGCGGGAGTATATAGTCAATTCGACTATAAAGAAACCGTGGGGAACGAGAAAAAGGGTAATCTCGTTCCACTGGGGGCAGAACTCTCCACACATGCTACAAGTTGCATGTCATGAAGCATTTTCGGACCTGTTAATTGCAACGCATGGGGGACTGCTGAGCGGCCAATTTGAAGTAACTAGCAAGGGGTTTAACGTGAGATAAAAACACGAAAGAAAAAAAAGACACAACAAAATAATCTGGCCCCTGGGCAAAGCTTGCAAGAGTATCCAAATTTTTTTTTACTTATGAAAAAAGTAAAGCAGTCTGGTGTTGGGACAATAAAAATGTTAGCGAACGTGAACTTGTTCCCTGCATGCCTACAATTAATGAACAGGGCCCTAGCGACATCATCAGGGAGAACCACAAGAACCTGGACCGGCAAGTATCTGGTGAAAAAAATTTGCAAACCCCTTTTGTCTTGGCCACAGGATTACTGCTATGGTACCAGGCAGGGAAGTTCTAATTCGAAAAGGATTGGATGTGGGCACTCAAAAGATGGGGTTCCTCTGGACGCAGACAATATGAGATACCCGCTTGTGAAGAAAGTACAGAAATTTAGAGATCGCTACTTCGCACGAACAAATCCATCACATTGAGGGACGTCACTCGAATGTTAGCCATACGGGGTAACGTGAGTATTCAAAGGAGCGGACCGAGCAAGAAAAGCCAGAGGACGGGCGGAGACCAACCTGAGAAGGTATAGCAAATAAACCAGAACCTTAACATAAATATATAGAAAAAGTGGCCTATAAAGATCATGCCAAGCACAAACACATTCAGAGATGAAGAGTAGACCTTCGAAGCCACATAGTGCATTTAAAGGCCATTCTAACTTTGGGGTGGACAAAAACTAGTCAGAGGAACGCCGTTAGAAAAAGAGGGAGCAAAGAGAGTACCAAAAACGGAGACGTCTCAGGCGATTGAGAAGAGAGCACCACCCGACAGGTGACGCAACAGTCGGTTGCCCCACTAGTGAAGCCCGACCAAAGCACCAACCGTGGGCAGGTATAAAAAAAAAAAAAAAAAAAAGGAAGCCAGAAAAACCTCAGCTCATTACATAGTATGTTGCTATCTCCACCATGTGGGGACAGAGAAATCTTGCCTGATTTATAGACAACTGAGGCCCTCTAATACCAATAAAGGGAAATAAAGAAAGGGGAGAAAAAGAGAAAAGAGACAAAAAAAAAAAAAAAAAGGAAAAAAAGGGGGGTGGAGGGAGAAAGAGGGGGAGGAGGAAGAAGAGAGGGGGAGGGGGAGGGAAGAGAGAGAGGGGAAGGGGGGAGGAGGGAAGAGAAGATGGGAAGGGGGAGGAGGAAAGAGAGAGGGGAAGGGGGGAGGAGGGAAGAGAGAGAGGGGAAGGGGGGAGGAGGGAAGAGAGAGAGGGGAAGGGGGGAGGAGGGAAGAGAGAGAGGGGAAGGGGGGAGGAGGGAAGAGAGAGAGAGAGGGGAAGGTGGGGGAGTGGGGGTAGAGAGAGAGGGGAAGGTGGGGGAGGGAGAGAGGGGAAGTGGGGAGGGGGAGGGAAAGGGAGGACGGGGGAGGGGAGGGAGAGAGGGTAAGGGATGGGACCGGGTGTGAGAGGGAGGGAGGAGGGAGAGTGATGAGGGAAAGGGGAGGAAAGGATACAAGAGGGAGGGTGGGAATGTTGAGGGAGAAGGGGAAGGGAAACAGAGGGCAGAAGTAACAGTAGGATATCAGGATTCGCAGCAGCAAAATGATATGAAAGGCACATGGAAATATACCAGACAATCAATTTTGGACATATCTCAAGATTCTATAAACTCGAGGATCAGAGGAGAGGATGTCTCTTGGGAGGGGAGCGCCCGCGCTTCCAGGCGACGTCGAGGGCGTTGGGGCTTATGGATCGCCCCTTACAGGGATTGTAACCGCAAAGGCTGGGAGGTACCCGCTCGTAGTAATGGGGAGTCCAACCCCATAGCTGCATTGCAGAACCGGAAGCGCCCACATCAAGGGAGATCCAGAGATGCAAGGAGCCCGGGAAGTCCGCCGGATCGGAGTAAAAAAACAAAAGTTTTTTTCTTTGTGAGAACTTGAACAGAAAATGGGAATCCCCATCTGTAACGGGATGCCCCTCGCTTGAATAAAGAGCTAAATTTTTTTGACCGCCGAGCGCATTTGAAGAAGTTTCTCCGTAGAAAGGTCTTTGAAAAGGCTCAGTGTCGTACCATTAAATTTCACGGCTTGCATGATGCGCGCTTTCCTCAATATTCTATTCTTGACCGTAAAGTGGTGGATGCGGCAAACAATTTCCCTGGGTCGTGTAGTGTCCTTGGCTTGTGGTCGGAGTGCCCTATGATCCCGAACAAAGGCAATCACTGTTTTCCACTGGCCTGCCCGGATGTACTTGAAACAACTTTGTTAGAGGTGGGTATCAAGTCAGCCGACTTAACTGTTTCCGGTAGGCCCCCGTACCTAATATTATTTCTTCTATTGCGGTTTTCTAAATCGACTCATGTGATTGACTAGGGCGCATATCGGTCATGGTCTGCACGTCATAGAGATTGCAAAGTTGAGATCGCATGTCCGTAGAGGCTTGGGCGTCCTCCAGTTGCTGAACCCCTCCTGAAGATCGGCGACATCATATTGTAACAGGTGCATTTCTCGCTTCCAAGACTTTTGGAGTCATAGGGCCAGTTGTATTTCATGCAGATTTGGTAGGAAGCAGCTATAAGAGATCTCTCGGCTCTGGATGGTCTGCGAGGTAATGGATCGCATCCTCAGGGGGGGGGGGGGAGGCTTGTAACGGTAGGAAAGGCTGGAGAGCTGGAATTTGAAAATCTGCGGGTAGCGCTCATAGCCGCAGGGCTGGTCACTTGACGTTTGGACAGATCTCCCCATGAATGCGGAGTAAGTACTGGTAGGTGCCATTAAGGACCTTGTAAGGAACTGGCTGATGGAGAGAAGTGGCCCACGGGGGCCCAGGGTTATAGGCCGGAGACATGATGTCTATAACAGAGATACGGTCTCTGAAGTGAGTCACTGTGCGAGCTCCCAGAGATATCAGCTGTGTCCAGCCTGAATGTTGTGATGGAATCTGGTGCAGGTGGCTTTGAAGCCAGGAGAGCGTCCATTTAAGCCCACCTGGGCATGCAAAGGGGTCCCAAAAGAGCTCTCTGCAGCCATGAGCTTGGGGGTGTGGGGAGGTATCTATCATAGGATACACCCAGATGAGTGTGGTGCAGGCGCTTGTGGGGACCTCACAATGAGTTGGGAACAGCAGCTGTGGCTGTAGAGTAGGACAATATAGTTGTCCTCCATACCAGTCCAGGGCCTTTTGCTGCCCCAGTTGGTGGTGGAGCTGAGTGGGGATGTTAGGGAGGAACCGTTGCCGGCGTGATTCTGCGGTGCGCAGCTTGGACCTCCACCATCTTGGCAAGACAGGGATATCTGCCCTGGTCCTGTCTTGCTGGGCGAGCGACGGTCTGCACTGGTCACCCTCATTGGCCAGGGGACTGTGGCATGCACCCACCTTTGATCCGTAGCGTCCAGCGGCCCCGGGATCGTTCTGTCTCCGAGCTCCATAGGCCCGCCTGCGTCCCTCATCATCACCCTCTCCTCCATGACGGACGGCGCCGAGGCGGTGTCCAACACATCCACGACTGCGGCGGGAGAGCGGTCCGTGCTGCAAGTCCCCGGGAGGCACCCGTAGCATGTGAGCGCCGGCCGGCTCGAGATGGATCTGGGATCACGCCCCGATCCCGGTCGCCTCTGTGTCAGGCTGCAGCTCTTTACCTTTGCGGCGCCGTGAGGGAGGCGGGCAAGATGGCGTCTCCGCGCCCGGAGCGCGTGCATCCAGCAGATCCTCCAGGATGACGTGCCAGAGGTGTAAAGTAATTTAGAGATGCAAATTCTCCTGCCAGCGCATCCTTGAGGGCTTTTTGCAGCCCTTTTGGCCCTTTTGGCTGCTCATTATAAGAGCTGGAGAAGGCTTTTATGCTGGCCCTAGACCGGAGCTCCACACAGAACACGTCTGTACTCCTCACATAGCAGGACACGCCCCCCGAGAATCCCAAATTTTTTGGAGATTATGTGACACTGTTTGGATATTCCACTCATTTTTTTTAGGACGCTGCCACTTTCACTATAGTGTTTTTGGGCAATATTTTTTTTAGCATACTGATAAGCCAAATCCAAAGTGAGTCCACAACATGAAGAGGTACTCATCTGCTATTAAGTAACTATGACCTACAGGGCTCTCCTAACCTCTCCCCTCCAACATCTTCTGCCTTAATCTCCCCGCTCTCAATCTCCGCTCCTCACAGGACCTACTTCAATGCTCCCCCCTTACAGCGCCTTCACATAACTGTCTCCAAGCCTTCTTCAAGTGCTTCCCCCACTCTCTGGACCTCACTGCCCCAACTCATCAAGTCTCACCCCCACTCTCACTTGCCTCAAAGCAACCTGAAAAACCCATCTCTTCAGGATTGCCTGTAATTGCCTTTTTTTTTTATCTCCATACATAGGATTTGAAATCCGAGGTGTGGTAAAATGTGTTTCTTCATACAAAAGCAAGGAAAAAGGAAAAGTGTCACAAATAACTGAATAGTTAAATGTATCCAAACACAAAAAAACCAACACAAAAAAACTTTAGGGAAAGTTCACACAGTGTCCCTTTGTGGCGTAAAGCAGACATAATTGTCTGCGCCAGCTATACGTCGGTGTTTTGCAGAATTACAGGCTGGCCAGTGGGGGGGGGGGGGGGGGGGGGGGGGGGGGGGGGGGGGGGGGGGGGGGGGGGGGGGGGGTGGGGGGGGGGGGGGGGGGGGGGGGGGTGTACTTCTAAAACACTCTGTGTCTGCTCCCTAGACTTCCACTTTCCCCGGAAAAACAAAAAAAAAAAAAAATGAAACAAAAAAAAAAAAACAAAAAAAATTTATATACTACGCGTGGGAGAAAACAGTAGGTAATTTTAGCAGTAATGAAGCTATAACCGTATTGCAAGCGTATTTCGGATATTAAAGCGCAATTACACGCCCCCCTCGCACTATCCGCCACAAAAAAAAAAATAAATAAAAAAAAAAAAATTAGGCCCTGCAAAGACACCATGTGAACATACTCTTAAACACCATGCTGTTTACAGAGGCACAGCAGCTCCAGACTACATCCTCCTTGGTTAGTCCGCAGTGATTCCACAGCAGTGTTTTACATCATATCATCTAGTGTCCTAAGTACTGAGAGTTAGTAAATACTGTAGTGCACAAGGCTACAGAGCTCTAAAGGATTAAAGCTTGTCAGTAACCAATGTAAACAAGCAACCATCTATAAAGATAAGGAACACAGCAGGGAATCATCATCCCAACAACTGCTTCAGCCTGTAAGAGCAGAGAGAGGTGGCTGATAACAAGGGAAGCCTGTGTGCAAAAGCAGGAGATAAGAATTGCTCTTAATCTGAAGAGTAGGAAAATCAGAACAGCAATATATTTGGTAACAATGTTTATTTACCTTTACCTACATGTTTAAAGCTAATCAATGAGGCCAGAATACGCCTTTAAAAATTATCAAAAGGTAACAAGATAAACAGTCACAGGTATCCTAATAAATGTCAGTCTAATCAAAGCTTCAACACCCAAGAATATAATGTGTATAGTACACACAAAATAGCATATACAAATAAAAAGTTGCAAAAAACAGTACAAAAAATATTCCTGCCTGAACAAACATTTAAAAATGTACCAAAATATGTCAAATGAATATGTATATAAATCTCAGGAAGGGTAGGAGATGTACCACTGTGGGAGGGAGCACTAAAAACCCTTTGTGTGCTGCCTATTTGGACTTCATCAGGGGTAAAAATCTATACTGTAGTTGGCTGTGTGAACTACAGTGCAGACTGGCCAATCAATTGAATGGCTGTTGAATTACTCAAGGATTTTAATGAGGAATCCAACACAGTGTCTGAGTTGAATTGCTTGTTAGGCTATGTCCACACAGCATAGCTTTACCGTTGTATTTTCAGCGGATTTATAATACTGAAATCCGACGGTACACTGTGCTGCATAGACAGCAATGAAAAATCTGTGCTGTAGTCGTCGGGTTTAAAGTCCGCAGGAATATGCAACATGTTGTATATTCCACCGAATTCATTTAATGTACAGAGCCGACAGCGAATCCAAAAACAGACAGCGGGTTTTGCACAAATCTGATCCTGCTGCGGTCCAGCAATATCAAAATGCTGTCGGATTTTGGACGACATTTTGGCATATGCCATGTGGACTTAGCCTTATAGTCTTTCATATGAATGTACCCACAGGGTAAAGCCATTTGTGGCGTATATCATTACCCTGCGAAGAATCTGCAACATTTACAGTACCAGCAGCTTTGTCAAGATTTGAAGAAATCTCAGCTGTATGCTGTAGACAAAAAATTCAATATGGAATCCAATATGGAAATTGACATGCGGCACAGATTTTAAATCTACAGCATGTCAGTATATGGTGCACATACAATGAGCATATGTTGCAGATTTTCTCTTTCAATAGAGACATGAGAATCTGCAATAATTCCACAGTGAGATTTTATAGTTGTAGATTTCGCTGTGTAAATGCAGCAAAACTACAACTGCAGTTTTTAGACACTTTTTTTTTTTTGTTATAAATGTGTATTTTCCATACTAAGGCTATGTCTACACGGCAATGGGAAAATGCCATTGGAAATCCAACATTTTACAATCACCATACCACAGTTTTTGCAGCAGATTTTGCAGTCAGTTTTCAGATTTTGGCCAGCCCTTTAACATTGAACTGTACTAGAATCCGCTGTAATACGGCGCATAATAGAACATGTTCCATAAACTGGCAGTTTTGAAATTTGACAGTAGAAAATCCGAGCTGTGTAGACTACAGCTCAGATTTTCCATTGAGGCCTATAGGGACTGGTTTACTGTCGGATTTTTTTTTTATTCTAAATACTGAATCCGCTCAAAAATCTGACCAAAAACCAGTGCTGTGTAGACATGGCCTAAAAGTCTGCAACAAATCCGCAAAAACTGCATGATTTGCTGCTGCAGATGTTCCATGGAAATGCTGTGGATTTTCCATTGTGGAATATCTGCAGCTTTTCTGACCTGTGTGAACATACCTCTAAATCCCTCTTCCGAAAAATTATCAGCATTAACAGAGTACAGATGGGTAATGTTAATAATTGGTAAAAAAAAAAAAAAAAAAAAGTTTTAAACACAATGCCATCTTACCTTGATACTCAAACACTACACAACTCGTCACAATTTAGTACTTAATGCATTCTGATAAGAAGAATAGTCTTGCTTTTCAACTTTTGCTTGGCACTAAGCATGCGCACTAGAAGTTGTTGGTGTCGTGATCCAAAAACAGTATGCCACCTCCAGCCATGTTAGTCTCGGGATAGCTCTAGCACAGTACCAATGCAGAACCGCGCTCAGTCGTGTCATAAGCTGACAGTCAAAGACTTTGTACAGACAGCTCAGGTATTATATACTCAACCACCTCTTTCCATAGAAGTCCTTGTGCTGTGCTATGTTTACCAGTTGATGGAATTGGAACTTCGTGTACTGATCTGAGAAAAATCTTTTATGTCTATGTGATTTTAGAAAGGGGAAGATCTCTCCTTTCTGAGCCACTCAATGCCTCCCACACAGCCAGCCAGTATCGTCTCTGCTCTGCACTGATGAGGGACAAAAATCCCGAAACAGCATTGTCTGCAGATGAGAGATACTGGCTTGGCTAAAATCAAAACTCGGTGGGTCAAAAGCAAATTTAGGATTTGTTACATCCAACAGAGGGCGCTTTGGGCTTCTAAGCCCCTTTCCCATAATGCCTTGTGATATGTGATTTTAATATTTATAAAATTTGGATTTTCTGGGGTCTGAAATGGATAAATTCAATTTAAATTATTCCGCATGGGAAAAATACATTTGTTACTCAACCTGCCTTCTGCCTCGCTGAATAGCGAGTACCAAGGTACCACTGTATTCTGTCTTTTGATTTTGTCTTTTGTTTCTTACTCTCATGGTTTCTTCTTTGACATTCTGTAGATGGACAGCAGCACATTACCACATGGTCCTCCTGCCCTTCTGTGCCCTAGTAGACCATTGAAGTTCTGCATACTAGAACTTCATATTGTTTTCTCCATTCACCCAAATTTCTCAAAAAATGATGCATTCCTTATTGTCCATTCTGCTCTAAAATAATAAATTATCAACAGTGCCCCTTTCTCAGAGACTGAATAGTTTTTTCTGCTGTCACCAAAAGTGTGCTTTGAGGAAAAATAAGTAGCTGTTTCCAAAAAGAACATGGTACCAGCTGTTAACCATTGAGGAGGTCTGTTGGTATTTGTTTGGCAGCATGTAGCATTGGAATTATTGTGAAGTTGATAGAAGGAGTACATCTTCTAAGAAGACTAAAGCCTGAAAGCTAGTCTTCAGTAATGAGGATGTATTCAAGAACTCTTGAAAACTAACCTTGAACTTCCTAGAGCCAAGCAAAGATTAAGGAGGGTTGTTAGACTTGTAAGAGACATACCAGATATTTTAAATCAGGGTCAGATCTCCGCTTTGCAATGGGTGGAATAAACTAGTCACTATGTGGTCACTATGTGTATGGCGTTGGAATTTGTCTCATTACACGCACATCAGAACATCTAAGCCCACAAAAGGTCTCCATTGTGCCCATGACTGATATCTTCTGTCTGCTGCTAGACTTACAGATCAGAATGTAGTCAGCGGTAGGGAAAGCACAACTATGTCTAATATACAGTACTGGTAGATATTTAGGAATATGTGGCTCATGGACAGATTTAATATTGTGACAATGTTTCCTGTTGGGACATTTTCCTATCATCATCTATACAACTACCACCAGTAAAATCCATTTATTGTTTCTGCATCTTTATGAATGAGTTCTAGTGTGCCTGTGACTGTTCTACTTATTTGGGCTTCAGCTTACAATGATACGTGCATGTGAGGAATATGTGTGCTATATTTAGTCGTAGTGAAGCGTGATGATGCTTCTATCAGTCATAGTATACCGTACTTCTGAGTCACAGCTTCTGTCACTAGCCCCATCAGCCTCATGGGGGCCATTTACTTTAATGGGTATCTTTCCTGTAACGTCATACGTCAAACCCACCAGAGGCATTACTGCTAGATTGTCTGAAAATGACAATAGACATTTCAAGATTACTAGAAAATGTATTATGATTTGATGATGATAATTAGGTTTACTATCTACAGTTTCTGTACATTGACACTCTCTGTGTATTTTCCTGAGAAGTAGGTAAAATATTCAGTTGAAATTAATATAAAGGATTTCTCATGGAAACGTTTTTTTTTTTTAAATTATTTAAAATAAATATATCAACATTCAAAGCTTTTTTAATCGCTTTTTTTGTTTGCGCTTTTAGTGGGTGAAGCAGAAAGACAAAGAGGAACACTTACTAAAGTGGTTACACTACATAAAACTGTCATAAAATCCACCAAAAAGTGGCACAAGACAAGTGCCGCAGACACATTAATTATGATTAACTATGATAGGTTTTGCAACTGATCTGAAAAGGAGTGTGACTTAGACAGTGGTGGACGTAGCTTCATGGGAAAAAAAGGCCTCAACTCAGTGCAACATCCTGCACTAGAACTGCGCCAGAATTCTGGTGTACAATTTTGCTGTAAAATCAGTCAACTTTATAGTCTAAGAAAGCTAGAAAAATCTACAGATGTGCCAAAATTATCAAAAAACCACTGTAGTAAAATGTACACTAAGAACCTCAATTTTCTCTATATATTCCGTAGTAGCAGAAATGCTGTTCCAAAAAATTCTTATGTCCTCATTGACCGATTTTAGGGCGACATGTATGATCGGGAGTTGCGCCTGTTTTCTGCCGAAAACTGCGCCTCACCGGCTCGAATCCCCTGTCGGACTCAAGGATGCGATGTTAGGCGCAACCTTCGCCACTTTTGGCTGCGCCTAACATGAAGGGGGGTGCAATGGGCGCGCCGTGGGCGTTCTCGGAAAACTCCGAGGCATGCATGATCGCGGGTCGGCAAAGTGAGGCACAATGCAGCGCTCGACAGCTCCGACAGGCAGACCTAGTTGAATGTAGTCTATCTGAGCGGAGAAGTCGAAGTGGAGCGCGGTATTCTTGTAGTGCCCTCGAGTTCTATACTTACAGCAGTACACTTCTACAATAGATGATTTGTCAAGAAGAATAAATAATTAAGCAAGAAATCCTGCTTGGCGGACCACAGCTCCCAGCAAGCCTTTTGTTGTATATACTGAATTGCATTAAACTTCTAAGCAGCCCCAATAAATCAAAAATTAATGGAAAATGTGTAAGAAAACATCTGTCCAACCTCTGTGCAACATCTGCATTGGCTTACGTGATATAAAATTAGTGGAATTTCCAGACTTTGCAATACATTTTGTAGGGGATATTTTTTCTTTGCAGCTAATATATATATTGTCATTAATGTTATTGTAAAAAATGTATTAATACATTGATTTAATTTTTCCAGAACTTGGCTATGTCGGTTTATTAAGTAATTCATTTGTTTGACAAATGCATTTTATTCTTCATCTTCATACTGTGTAATGTATTTCCGAAGCGAAATCCGTTCCACAATTACATTGTAAATACGTGCCACACTATGTGACGCGTATTTGCAACGGATTTGCAACGGATTTCGCGTCGGAGACACATTCCCCATTATTTACTATGACCGTAAATATGTCCGGATTTCCCATAGGTAGCTATTCTAAGCTACTTGGTCATTATTTTAGGCTCAGTTGGAGATGTATTTACGGATGTAATACGTCCAAAACTAGCCCCGGGGAAACCCATAGAAATCCTGCTTGGAAAACCCACAGGTCCCAGCCAGACATGTGCTGTGCGGCTCTTGCTGGACATACAAAATAGAATAAAATGTGAATGAAAAAACAAATAAATCTTCTTTTTTTTAAATAAAACAATAGACCAAAATTCACATCTGTGCATCATCTGCATTGCCTTATTTAATGTAAAATTAGTTCAAGTCTCCATTTTTTAAGACCTGTTCTAGCTATTATTTCTTTCTTTTGGAGAGCTAATATATATTTGCTTTAATTTTAAACGATCAACTTTTTCTGTTACATTGCTATGTCTTTTATTCAACTTTGATTTTTTCTTTATTATTCATTTATTATTCATTTCATTCATTACATTTGAAAGACAATGTTTTTTGCTCTTCATAAATGGTTTAAAGATTTTTCGCATGTTTTCTAGCCTGTCTCGAATCTAATACGTTAGGCTCAAGTCTCTACTGCGACTAAGCCCGCACTGCGCCTCAAACACTGGCGAGGCGCTGGGAACATTACAACCGCTGTATGAGGCACTTCAGGCGCCGACTAAATAAATGAGGGCAGCTTTCATTTAGATCGCGCGAACGGAACGGGCGCTCCCGACGGTGCCGGTCCTTCATACACGTCACCACTTAGTGTCTAAAAGGAGTGCTGGCTGACTTTTTATTTTGTTTGCATAGCTTTTGACTGCCACAGCAGTGAGCACCTATACGTTTATTCTTCAAAACGGGTGTGCTAACCAGATTTTGCTTTTTGATTGTAGTAAAATCTGGCACATAGTTTTGCACTGTCAAACAGCATAACTTAAAGACCGTAATAGTAAATGTGCCTCATTGATCCAAAATACAAAAGAAAGTCTACATCTGGGGTGGGGATTAAATTGACATAGTCAAAGTCTTGATATGGTCCCAATGGATGTTTTGGCAGGAGGTATTAAAGCCTACTAATGTATGCTATTTAGAACAGTAGGCTAAAATTTCTGAAAAGTGGTATAAGAGAGTGATAAAAAAATAAATTCTAGAATAATCACAATAATCGCTGCTAAAGGTGGCGCAGTCTAACGTATACTAGACACAACTTTTCTCACGAGTGATAATAGTGTTAAATAAAGGCAATTCTTAAATGCAGTAATAATTTTAAAAGCTATGTAATGCGATTATCCATGGGCCCTTTGTCTGATACTGCAATTTGTAAGCCATCAGTGTAGCAGGAAGGTAAATACTTTTCGCGAGAGCATTCAGAATTGTAAATACCTGTGTGTTTTTTTTTATTCCAAGAAAATTTTTAAACCTTTTAACGCATTCAGCTGTTTTTGCTATACACCTTCCCCATGTAAGACTATTCCCTCCTGCTGCAGTACAGAAGCATTTTGGTTGGACATTGAACGTTTGAAACATGGCACTGTTTCTTCATCTGTTGCGTACTCAATGACCGCTGTGTATCTAAACCGACTAAAGACATTTTTTACCTTCTTTGCTGTGGGACCTTGCCCGCTTCTCATCGTAGCTACATTTCTACAGTGAAAACACACTGTGTACATGACATTGACAGATGTTGTGTAATTAGGAAGAAGTTCTGTCTGCTTTCTTACTCTTTTTTTGATCTCTAAAGCATGGGTTTGCATATAAGCTGCAGTTTCCATTGATTTTGTACAGCTAGCAGTTACTTTTTTGATGATTTCATCAGTGCACTACATTACCCAGCATCCCTAGATGGAGAGATATTAGGGCTTTTCGATATTTTTATTCTATGTCTGCATAATAAGGTAACTGTGGATTGTCTCTAAGGGGACGTTCACACGGCTTATTTCGCCGCGTATTGGCGCCGTACTGCTTGCCGGATTTGCGCTGCATACGGCGCCAATCCGTCGCAGTAATTACGGTAATCCACCGTTCTCATAGAGAACAGTGGATTCCGTCACTCCTCCCCGTTCAGCGAATCCGCCGGGCGGGGAGAAACTGACATGCACATTATCCAGGAACAATATGCGCCGTGGATCATGCAAGTCTATGGGGCTGGCGGGCAGCGCCCCCGAACCCGCCTCTTATTCAAGCAGGAATTGCGAGCGCAATCCGGATCGCAATTCCGTCTTGGATAAGCCGTGTGAACCGGGGCTAACAGTGATTGGTTGCCATGGAGAGCTAACAGGGGGAGATTGAGGTGAATCCTTACATGCAGACTCAAATTCGTAGGCTTTTTGAGACTGGAGACAGAGATGCTAGCCCCTTGAGAGCTTATAGACTAGTTTTACACACATTGTATTGCAACATTTCATTTATTTATTTTGATTTAACTGGATTTTTACATTTTTTCGCAGCCAAATGTTACTTTATCATCTAAAGTCTATAGTAAAATATTAAATGTACTACATACAAATGATGAAATGTATTAACACTGGCATTAAAGATGTCTTTATGAAAAGTCTGCATCCAAGTATATATGAAACGGGTTAGGCCATTAATAACATTTATAACCTAGCCATATAGTTATATAGTTTGTAAGGCTGATAAAAGGCATCCAGTTCAGCCTATTGTGCTCTAGTGTTGATCCAGAGGAAGGCAAAAATCCCCATGAGGTAGAAGCCATTTAAGTTTACTGTCCACTAGGATTTCTAAGTCCTTCTCCGTGTTACTTTTTTCCAGCGTTTTTCCTTTTAAGGGTATGTTCACACGGCTTATTTTGGAGCGCATTTTGCTGCGTATTTCACCGCATATTGCGCATGAGTCCCGCAATTAAAGTAATCCATAGCTCTCATAGAGAACTATGGATTACGCCTCGTCCCCCTGCGCTTACAATACGATCGTGTTGTACACGCGTGGAGATAAGTGACATGTCAATCATTCGCACCGATTACACACCGCGAGTAATGCATGTCATTGAGGCCGGCAGGCTGACGGGCTACCCCTCCCCCCCATCCCCCCGTGCCACGGGAGTACACGCTGATTAGCGCGAGCTCCTGAAACACACGGTGTATTGCGGCGCGTACTGTACTGTAATCATGGAATGGATTTTTCGATAGATGATGCATGTTTGACTGTCGGGGCCCCGAGTCAGCTAACCCCCTCGCTGTGCTTGTCCAGCCAGAAAAGTGTTGAATTGGGGCAGTGGTTGAACATGCGTGCTGCTGTTCTGTTCAATGTATATGAGACTGACAGAGGTAGCCAAATACAGCGCTCAGATATTGCCATTAATCCCATAGTCTTTCAACAGAACAGCAGTGCATGTGTTCAACTGCTGCCCCAGTCAAAGCATTCCTGGCTGCATGAGCACAGCGATGGGCGATGGACTCTGGGCCCCCATTTTAGCAGTGGGAACCCCAGTAATCAGACATTTATCACCAGTCCTGTGGATGGGTGACAAATGTCATTGGTGGCACAACCCCTTTAAGGTGTACTACAATGAGTATATCTTTCAGTATTCTTGAAAAAGAAATCTTCCCCACATAGGACCTAGAGTAGATTTGAGGTATTATTTACACCACTTCCTGGCATTAATTATAGTACATATGAAAAGCTTTGTGAGGACACCCCCCTGTTTAATCACTGCCCATTTTGCAAAGTGGTGAGCTTGTCAAAAATGTTAAAAAAAAAAATCGCACGTTTTTGAGAAAATAAGGCTTGTGCAGAAATGTACTTTTTATATGCCAGGATACTGCCGTAAATCCCTTTATATATTGCCCCCAATGTTTTTTTTTGCCATGTTTGTTGTTTTTTTGGTGGTTTTTTAAAAAGCGGTATGCTGTTTTATTTCTAGAATTTCTTCTGAAAGCCTCTCTGTAGGACCTGAAAATGCCGAGAAGACTGCACATACTACACATAACATTTCAGGAACACTTTTTTATTTTATCCTTGTACAGATAAGATAGTTCACATTTGATCAGGCATAGTTAAAGCCTTCTATTTGCAGACATTAATCATACTCTTTATTTATCTAGTAACTGTAATAATCGATTTCCTTCCCATGAAAATGAGCTGTCACTACTGATTTCATAATGTAATCCTGCTCACCACTGGCTATTCTCTGCTTTAAAGGACTGCACAATCTCAACCAAATTCTGTTTTATTTTGGCATCTTTTTCTCTGACATTGCTTAATTGTTTCATCCAAAGAGGAAATTCCACCTTCCAAGCCATTTCTATCAATTGCAATTACTCTAATACATCTAAGATGGAAAGTTAAGAAATTTTGCAGATGTTCGAAATGAACAATCTTTTCTTTTTTGTACCCTGTGTAGTTTGATAATGCTGTCGTATTGCCTTTCATCTGTCATCTTATTTATATAAATTTGGAAGGCCAGCTACATATAGGAGATGGATTGAGTTGAATTGTTTCACTTTAATTTCAGATGCATTGGATCCTTCATTTAAAGGGGTTTTCTCATTTCATAAAATGGGTCTCAAAATAAGGGGACAGTGAAAACAATCAACTTTGCAATAGGATGTCGTTAGCAAAGCTGTCTTGTTTTCACCGTCCCCTTCCGTTAGTGTGCTGTACTCACTGTTCAGATGCTCCGGTCGGATTCCTCCCCCTGGCCTTCTATTGGCTGCCGGCTCTACTTATTAGCATTGCACCCAGCCCCTGGTCGTAATCACGGGAGCGCGCATTCCTGCGCCTGCTCCCCCTGCCTCTGTGTTCCTCTGCTACTAGTAAAATTAGTCCGGGCTTGCTCAGTAGCCTGGAGTCATTTTACTAAGCAAACAACTTCCTGCTTCGCTTCATGTCAGTGCAATCACACGGCAGCTAACAGACATAGTCTCTTTGCAGGCAGGATGGATCCATCCGTCCATCCTTTTATCCATCCATCCGTCCATTAATCCATCCTTCCCTCCGCCCATCCTTCTGTCCGTCCATCCGTCAATCCATCCGTTCATCCGTCAATCCATCCGTTCATCCGTCAATCCATCCGTCCATCCATCTGTCCATCCATCCTTCCATCCATCTGTCAATCCAGGGAGGGAGGGAGGTTAGCAGCACATCACTCCAGGCAGCAAACTCTCCATTGGAGGATGTCTGCAGAGCTCGGTTACCCACTCCCTTTGCTCTCACACAATGACACTGACTCAGGAGCGAGCACAAACAATGAGGGGGGGGGATGATGTCATCCCCCTTCAGTTAAGAAATGCCCAGCTGGGAGGAGAAGCAACGTCCCTGGATTTGAAGAGCTGAGAATGAAACACACAAACTGATGAAGCGATACATCCCCTTTAAAGCATTTTTTTAGGAAAATAAAATTACTGCCAGTCAATGAACAGGTTTTAAATACCTGTCAGCTATTCAGTTAATATTCCAAAGGCCAATTTATATTACCAATAACTACAATAACTACAGTCTCATCACATTATTTTGACCACCAGTTACTGTCCAGCGTAACCAGCTATACGGGCTGGGACTGACTTATTGAGGTTCTGATAAGTCACAAATATACCAAGCCAGGCTAATTGCAATGCATTCCACAGCTGGTGGAGATGACTCATAGAGCCAGGGCCAGGATGATAGGTAGGCAGAGGTAGGCGACCATCTTATACCTGTTAGAAAACGGGCACAACAATGTATGGAGTAGGCTCTCGCACTGATCTCGCCCCATAAATGTTTTTTTGCCATTTGTTAGTTAAAGCCAGCACCTGCCTTCAGCCTCCAAGACCAGAGAAAACTCCAGTCCTGGTCAAGAATATAAAAAAAATATTAAACGTTCAAAATACCCTTTTTCCATTTTATAAAGAAAACAAAAAACTATAAAATGTGACCTACTTATATATAACTTTTTCTAGGATAAATGCCATAAAAAAATACTCCAAAATTGTGTGATTTTTTTTTTTGTGTGGGCATTTTGCCTCTCCAAGAATTAGAATAAAAAGTGATTGCAAAGTCACAGATAGTGGAAAATGGTATAGTTAAAAGCCACACTTCACTTCGCAATAAACAAGCTCTCAGGTCGGTAGACGGAAAAGTAAAAAAAATGATTAGTCTTAGAAAATGGTAATGCAAAGTACATTTTAAAAAAACATTGAAAAAAAGAAGATATGTCATTTATACCACACCTCCAAAAAAAGTCACAATTTTTTTTTTCTATTTCATACAGCTGCAGATACCCTGCATCAGGTCAGAGACAGACAGAGATATGAAATTTTTCGGTGATTATTGGCCCTATTTGCCTAATGCACTGCATAGAGCAAACACGATCACAGTGGTCTCACAGCTGCTCAGGTGGGTTTAAATCTGTGGAGTTAGAGGGCCAGGGTAGTACTTGGTCATGCTCTTCTGACCAATGTTGGACATTTCTAGCCGTGCGACATGTCATGTTGTGTTGTTGAGAGATCCCATCCAGCCTAGACCATAATGCTGCCACCACCAGCTTCTGATTTTGCAGCAATAGTTGTCGGTTGTTTGTTCATGCCTGACATCCCAACCTCCATCTGTTTGATGAAGCAGAAAACATGATACATCAGAGAAAACAACCCTTTGCCAATCAACGAAGAACCTGGTAGCCCCTTAGTTTATTTTGGCAATGAACGGCTCCACTGTAACCTGTTTGACCTTGTGCACCTTCATAGTTCACATTCCCCCTATCCCCTCAAAAACGAGGGGCCCTTTTACATTTTCCCATAGTTTTTCCAATAGGGAAATTTGTCACTCACATTCCCATTTTTCACCACAGAAACCACACAAAACAATACATAAACTGTGCAGTTTCAGAAATACTGCCATCCTTGGCCGAAAACAAAATAATCATCCCTTTTTGTAACGTCCCTTTTACCCATGATGGCAGTAATAAATATGTGTACAGACAACCTATCGCACACTTTATATACCCACAAAGTCCGCTCAGGACACGTAACTTCCTTCATGGGTACACACTGTCAACGAAAAAAAAGTGGGAAAGGGGTCATAAAAATTTGGGACGCGACGTTTTAAAATTTCCCAAATTTTTAAAACCCTTTATTTTCAAACCTTTTTTTTTCCCCCAAAATTTCGGGAAGTTTTCCCGTCCTGTCCCCCGGGGAAACACCCCTAACCCCCTACCCAAAAATTCAAAAAAATCCCCCAAAGGGTTTTGCACAAACCCCTTTCATTTTTTTCCTCCTTTGAAGAAATGGGGGGGGTTTTGGCAATTATGGTATACACATGACTACATTCTAAAGTGATATGTCAGCTATCCCGACATCTTCTTCATATACTCAAACATAAGAAAGTACAAATAAACCTAAGGTATCAAATACGACAATCCCCCTTCCCCCTTTTTGGGCCCCTGGCCCATTGAAAAAAACAATTTTTTAGGTTTCTAAATTTTAAAATTACTTGTGAAGCTTTCATAAATCCTTCTAATTACTGAAATAAACGTAACAAAAATTAGAATCTGGGTCATTCTGCAGCGGCTTAAAACCCCCCTGTAAAATTTGCTCAATTACCTTGATTGTGAGTAAAGTAGAAATATGGTTCTCTTTACACAGGAGCAATATCTGCTTACATTGTTTTATTATCCATGTATTACCAAAATGTAGTCTAGATTTAGAACAATAGTGAGGTATTCTATGGAGCCCTGTAAATGTCATATAAATGTCAGTTACAGATGCTGCATCATTTACTGATGGAAATTGTGAAATTATTTTTTAAAAATGATTAGCCCTTAAACTATGGAAAAAAACAAAAAAAAATCACAAAAAAGGGGGGGAAAATTATTTATTTAAAAAAACCAAGGCCATATTTAAAACCCCAATCCCTAAAAAAAATGAAATTCCCGTGGGGAGGAAATTTAATGAGACCCAGTTTTCCATGGGAAAAATTTAAAAAACAGGGGGCGGGCTCACTGGGGGAAAAAAGTTGCCCCCCCACACCAATCCACTAGGGGGGAACCCTAAATAAAAAAAAACTGCACATTGAAAAAGAACCAGTTCCCCCCAGTATCCCAAAAAAGCCACATTTTCCATACAGGGGAACTGAACAAATCCCCAAAATACTGTTTAAACAAAACCGCCTACACCCTTTGGGGGGGGACTGCAGTATGACAGTTGCATTTTTATAAGGGTTTTATAAAGGGTCCCAAATTTTATAGGGTTTTATGTTTAATTTACCCCAAATTTGGGATAATTTCCTTTTAACTACTTTTTTGGGGGGGTTTCCCCCGCATATTTAAAGGCACAACACAAAATAAAGGACCCCCTCTCCCCACCTTTAAAAGGGGCAAAATGAAATACGGGGGAAAATATCAAATTTGAAGTATTTTTTTTGGTTTTTGGCCAGAAAAACGCGGGCTTATTTTCCACATAAAGGAGCCCTTTCCATTCTCTTGCAAACCCTACCACAAAACCCATTTTGGGCTTTTCCCAAAAAAATTTAAACAAAAAAAATAGGACATTATTTGCTTAAAAACACAGGCACAAAGTCATACTTACATCTCTATGGCTGGACAATGAACTGTTCCCAGGAGAAGGTAATATAAGCCCCAGTAGTTGCCCTGTAAGTCATGGTCAGACTCATCAAAAAGGCGGTAGACCACCAGTTTTCCCCCCTTGGGAGAGCTGGCATAACCACGCTAGGGAACAGTCTAAGGAGTTATCTAGTTTCCACCAGAGCCCGCTGCAATGCTAATTCGACTTCCCTGCGGGGAACTTCCAGTTTATTACCTCCAATTTTATTTTCTCAGGTGACAGCCAATGTGGGAATTGGGGTTGTAACAAGCATAACAGGGGGAAAAAATCTTTTGGGGGGCCCAAAATGGTACCCTCGGGTTTCAAAAGGCCCTAGGACATTCGTTTAAAAGGTCAGTGATTTTCCTGGATGTAGTTTGGAGCTTTCTGACAGGGGTTTTGGGATTTTTTCCCCCCAAACCCAAAGTTTTTTTTTCCCTGTCAGTTTTCCTAAGGGCCAGAAATGATAGGCCCCCCCGGGTTTCCCAAACTTTGTGGATCTTGTGAGCTTTATAAAGCACCCCGTCTGGGATCCTCTGGGATAAGCACTTCTACCATCTTCTGGACCTGGATTGGAAACTTCTTGATCATATCCTTTAGTTGTTTCATGTGGAATTTCTGTACACCAACATTCCCCACAAGGATGGAGTTGTAGCATGTCTGGTGCACCTGGAGAAACAAAACCTCCCAACTAAACTAGTCACACAGCTCATAAACTTCATACTTAGCCACAACTATTTTTCTTTTGGAGAGGACCTATATCTACAGCGAATGGGAACTTCAGTGGGGTCCAGATGTACACCCCAGTATGTAAATATCTGTATGGCAGAACTGCAAGGAGCATATTTATCAACATGCACCACCAAACCTATGATGTACCTTCGTTATATTGATGATATCCTAGTCATCTGGACTGCAAGTGAGGAGGCCCTACTTCAGTTCAATAATGACTTCAATGACTTTCACCCTATCATCAACCTTAAACTCAGCAAATCGAAATCCACTTTCTAGATACCAGAATATAAATTAAATACTACTGGCTACTCACATCAATATACCACAAACCCACAGACAAAACGGCCTACCTGAAAAATAACAGCTTCCACCCCAAACACACAAGACAATCTATTATTTACCGCCAGGCTATACAATACAATTGTATTTTCTCCGACATAACAGACCTGAACAAACTGGATCTGAGGACGAAATGTCTTCAGTTGGGATACAAACCAAAAGTGATGGACAACCAAATGAAGAAAGCGGCAGCCATTAACAGAGACCATCTGCTCACATAAAAAGAGAGCCAGAATGAAGCCCTAGTGCCCCTAGTTGTCACCTACAACCCACAGCTGGAGATCCTATGAGGGATTGCCACAGAACTCCAATCTGTGCCCCCTCTGCTTTCCAGGTCAAGACCAGGTCAGCGCATGAACTGACACAGATTGACCATTAATAACAGCAGAACAGATCTCCCAGTGGCCGCACATTTCTCCGGAGTAGACCACTCTATTGAAAATTTTGCGGGTTGTGGTTTTAATGGGACATTTTAAGACCCCAAAGGGAGGAAAGGATGGAAAAATTTTTAAGTTAATGCAAAAATTTTAAACTCTGCAATTTGGACTTAATATTCTGCCAGTTTCATGTCACACTATGTATGAACTTTTTTGGAGGGTCAAAAATCACATACCTGATAGCAAACAGATAACAGCAAGAATTACTGATCCCTCCATTGCACCTCACAAGTTTCCAGTTCGTTTATTTCTTGACCTGTTGTAAATAACTTCTCGACTTATATTGCATTTTGTTATTTGTAAAGTTTTTAAGATCCTTTGAAGGTCCATGTCTATTGTGTATAAAAAGTCTGTAAATTTTCAGTTTCTTGTATAACACCATGTCTGAAGAAGAGAGCTAGTAGTCTTGAAAGCTCACCATCAAATATACTCAGCCTCTAACAGGTATCGCCTGATTTCTTCACTCTTCTACCACGTAAACTTTAGAATTCCAAAAACTTAAGATAGCTGATAAGGGCCAGATTGTCACCTAAATTTAATGCCACAAAAAAATCTAAATCCCTTTTTGAGGACTGCTCATAGCTTGATGTGCTGGCCTCAAAGAATGGGGAGATGGCTGCACAGTTCTCTTAATTCTTTTCTCAGAACTCCCAGGGATATGAATTGGGGAGAGCTGCACAAGTGCAGCCATCTCCCCGTTCACTGAGGCTGGCTCATAGCTTGCTTCGTGGTAAAACCTTTTTAAATAGAATCTGTAAAAAAGATACAAGTTCCTGTAATCATGTAGATTGTACTTTTAAAATAGAAAAGGACTACATCAAAATGTCTTTGCTTGATAAAGCCTCTTGGAGCAGAAACATTGCAGGACCACTACAGCTCCTGCTAAGAATAAAAGGTTGTACCTGAGTCTTTAAATCGAATGTCAACCAGTTTTTGGTCCAACATAATGTACTGATTCATTTCATTAAATATCTCCGGTAGGAGCTTTTCTTCTCTAATGCAGAGCAAATCTCCACATACATAGTTAAAGGGGTATTCTCATTTCATTGATTAGCTTTAAACATGTAGTCAGAGAAAGACTATTACAAAATACGTTCCTGCTCTGATTTTGCTTATCTTCAGAGTTAGAGCAGATCTTATCTCCTGCTTTTGTACACCAGCTTCCCTAGATTACTGACCACTTCCATCTGCTCTCACAGGCTTCAGAGCCCTGGCCGGAATGGTGATGTCGCTCCCTGCTTTGTATTATCTGCAGGACAGCGCTTGTTTAGATTTCTTACTGACGAGCATTAACCCTCTTCAGAGATATGTAACCTTATGCACTGCTGTTTACAACCTCCAGCCCTAATATCCCTCTAACAGGATCAACTAGGAACCGCAGATATGATATGCTGATCACTGCTGAGACCCGCCCACAGTCTGAACAGGAAGATGACTGTGGCTCTGTGAAACATGGCCAGATAACCCCTTTAAGTAATTAATCTCTAGTTTCTTTTAGCCAAAACAGTGAGGGAGCCTACTGCATATTGTGCTATTACTAACTTCAATGTATAAGGAAATGTTCACATCTCCATTAGGAGCCTCCATTGCAGACTTTTTAAAAAATCCAAGAAAAAATTGTGCAGCATGCAGTACTGGACACTTTGATAGAAAGCCAATGAACCTCATTATCAATATGGTCCATCTGTAGGTGTGCAAGGGATTCCTCACCTCCTTATTTTGGTTGTTATGCTCCTATTTCAGAATTAAGCAATGGAAATCGTAATGCAGATATTAACCTAGCTTGAGCAACATATGACAGATTAAATAATACATTTCTAGGAGGAATAACAGAGGAACAGGACAACACAGAGTTATAAGAGAAGATGCTCAAGTTATTTCACATGTAACACAGGATTTACTTGAGTATTTACTAAAACAGGAATATCAGGAATGACCACAGGTTATCTTTAAAGGGGTTGTCTCACTACAAGGATTGCTTTTTGTGTTAAAGATCTTGCAAAAACAAGTCCCTTTGCAATATGTGTCCATTAAGTGTGTCCTACCTATTCCGAGATATCCCCTCTTGTATGGGCTGCATCAGCTCCTCAGGTTGCTATAGCTACAGACCTGTTCGATCTCTCCTGATACGCTGTCAGTGCTGGTTACTATAGCTACAGACCTGGCTTCTACTGTTGCCTAGTGGAAGCCAGTAAACACGCCCCTGAATTCGAAATGAAACCAAGAAAACAGGACTGAGGTGAGATGAATCACTGTAGTGAGACAACCCTTTAACGAATAAATCAACGAATAAAATGGTCATCAGGCCTACACAAAAGGACTTCTGGCAGCCTGCAACGGTCCATGAAGGGGCGTGGCTTTTGTAAACCACGTTCCTGGGTGGCCCCAGATATATTAAGACCCCTCTACCGGCCAAGCTGTGTAGATCTGACTTACATAGGTGAAAAAAAGTGTTCAAATGTCGATATTTACTTTAGGCCATTGAAGTGGCACAGTAGTTTCTGTAGTCAGGTTTCACTCTTTTACATTGTTCCTTTTGTGTGGTCTGCTCTTGAAGGACAAAATTGTATGGAAGCTTTAATTATTTTACATGTGGCTCCACAATTATATATGATTTATTCATTTCCATTATACTTTTTATTATAGAAATAAAACCAATGAAGCATATGACCTCCAAAATAAGCTTCAGAGAGTAGAATTCGATAAAGAAGCCATAATATTAAGGTAATTATGTATGTGTGGATATTTAGTATTCGAAAAGGGGGATCAAAGCCATAACATAGTTCCCTATGAAAGGTCATATACCTCAATATATAGCTTTCTACAAGAACTAGGATGGACCCTACAGTACATTTGAGTACAGAAAAAAAAAATGTAGGCTCCTTCATAATCCATATTACAGATGTATCCTATCCTTGAAGTTTTGTTCAGCTTTAAAAACGTACCGTAAAGGAAAGAACATATGTGCTAAAACCAATTTGAGTCAACAACAAAGAATGCTTTTATCAATATATGCAAAAACAGAGATGCAACAGAAAGAAATACTAGATCAGTAAATAATGTAACGAAAGCTCCCTAGAGCTAATTAACTGTCCTTACATGGTATTGTCAAATATCACAACACAGGAGTGCACAAAACAAACAAAGCAAGTTTTTCCACCTTTTTTTTTTAAAGAAGGTGTTCATCTAAACATGTAAGGTGTTCAGACAGATGTGCAAAACAAGCGTGTGAAATGTTATTATTTTAGTGAGCTAGGATGGTTTTTAAACCTGTAGAATTTTTTGTTCATGTCCTCATGACAACACTTCCTTTCCAATGCTCAGATATGTCAGTGTCATTGCATTAGCACAGATTGTTATAACTGCTAATCAGTGCTCTTTCTTCATTGTATTATTATTCAACAAAAATAAAAAGCTGGCTCCTGTAGGTATGAAACAGAGCTTTTCTCCTACCGGTATGTGTGCCTACACTGACGGTATGAGCCTTATAGATTAGAACTGTCCATAGCAACCAATCAGAGCTCCGCTTTCATATTTCTAGAGCAGTGTAAGAAATTAGAGCAGATCTCTGATTGGTTTCTATGGGTGAAAAATAGTCTTTCTTTTAGGCTATGTTCGCACGGTAATAATTGCGGAACGGCAATTATGCCGTGTGCTCGGGGGCTGTGCGGGGGGGTCGACAGCCCGCCTGCCCCATAGACATTCATTATTCACGGCGTGTATACGCCGCTAGTAAATGACATGTCACTTATCTCCCCGCTCGCCGTATTGTGCGAACGGGGAGAGGAGACGTAATCCATAGTTCTCTATGAGAACTGTGGATTACCGTAATGACTGGGACGTATCTCACCCCATATTTAGCGCAGTCCCAGTTTAAGACGTGTGAACATAGCCTTAGACAGTTTTGATAAATGAGGCCCTTTATGTTTCATTGTAGATACATTAGCAGAGTGCTTAGAGTGTTGACATTGTATGGATTTAATTCATTAATGTTAAAATCTATCAGATTCAGCAAATACTGAACTTTCAACAATCTTTGCATAGATCAATAGTAAAAATGAAGATGAGAAACGGTATAATATAGACTAACGGGGACATGTATGCAAACTGTCTTGGTCTAAGATGGACTTTGTTGTCCATAGCAACCGATCAGAGCTCCCCATTTATTTCATATTGGGCTCTGAAAAAATGAAAGGGGCGCTCTGATTGGTTGCTATGGGAAACAAAGACAGTCTTAGACCTAGACAGTTTTCATACATGTCCCCCTAAATGCCTCATTTTCCACTTCTGTCCACTTCTTCTCAAACCCTCCCTCCACTTTCTTAACCGGTTATTCACTCTTAAGAAGGTGTTCCCACCATAGGGTTTTATGGCATATCACGAAGATATGTCTTCAAAGTCTGATAGATGTGGGTCCCACCTCTGGGACCTGCACCTATTTTGGCAAAAGGCTCCCAAAGTTTCAGCTCAGAATGAAGAGCCTATAGCACTTGCATATAACTCTCCAGTCTGTTCTATGGGAGATTTGAGTACAGCCAAATAGCACTCAGTTTACTTGGGGCACAAGGTTACATGCTGTCCAGAAATGTCTATGGAAATGGTAGGGTGGAAAGGAGGTGAATGGAAAAAGAGGAGATGCAGAGGACTGAGCTTAAAGTGAACCTGTCAGGTGGTTTATGTTGCCCTATCTGAGAGCAGGATATGGTAGAAGGATAGAAGCTGAGCTCTGTGATATGTAGGTCTATATGATTTATAGCAGGATTTCAGAGTAAAAGCAGAAAAATTACTAATTCCTTAAGGCAATGTTCACACGGCTTATTGCCGACATAATTGCAGGGACGGATTCGCCCCGCAATTACGCCGGTTGCTGAGCAGCGGGGCAGGGGGGCCGGCAGCTCGCCGGCCCCATAGACACTCATTATTCACGGCGCGTACACGCTGTAAATAATTCACATGTCACTTTCTCCCCCCTCGGCGGATTCGCCAAGTGGAGAGAATCGACAGAATCCACAGTTCTCTATGAGAACTGTGGATTACCGTAGTTACTGGGACGGATTCCAGCCGTACTGCAGTACAAATATGGCGCGCAGTATAGCTCCAATCGGTCCCAGAATAAGCCGTGTGAACGAGGCCTAAAAGACAGTTAAGTCCTGCTAACCCAACCCACATACCGTGTTTGAAGCTTTCCCTGTAACAGTGAATGTACAGAACAATGTCAATCACGATTTGTGAACAGCATTAACAGAAGTTTCACTTCCGTTTGATTTTTATATTTGCTTTTTACTAAGATATTCTACTCCAAGTCATATAAACAGAGCTCATCTTCTCTCCTCTATCATATAACCCTATATATCACAGAGCTCAGCTTCTCTCCTCTATCACGTAACTCTATATATCACATAGCTCAGCTCCTCTATTATATAACCCTATATATCACAGAGCTCAGCTCCTCTCCTCTATCATATAAACCTATATATCACACAGCTCAGCTTCTCTCCCTCTATCAGATAACCCTATATATCACAGAGCTCTGCTCCTCTCCTCTATCCTATAAACCTATATATCACAGAGCTCAGCTTCTCTCCTCTATCATATAACCCTATATATAACAGAGCTCAGCTCCTCTCCTCTATCATATAAACCTATATATCACAGAGCTCAGCTTCTCTCCTCTATCATATAACCCTATATATCACAGAGCTCAGCTCCTCTCCCTCTACAATATAACCCTATATATCACAAAGCTCAGCTTCTCTCCTCTATCATATAACCCTATATATCACAGAGATCAGCTTCTCTCCTCTATCATATAAACCTATATATTACAGAGCTCAGCTCCTCTCCCTCTATCATATAACCCTATATATCACATAGCTTAGATTCTATCCTCTATCATATAACCCTATATATCACAGAGATCAGCTTCTCTCCTCTCTCATATAAACCTACATGTTACAGAGCTCAGCTCCTCTTCTCTATCACATAACCCTATATATCACAGAGCTCAGCTTCTCTCCTCTATCATATAACCCTATATATCACAGAGCTCAGCTTCTCTCCTCTATCATATAACCCTATATATCACAGAGCTCAGCTTCTCTCCTCTATCATATAACCCTATATATCACAGAGCTCAGCTTCTCTCCTCTATCATATAAACCTATATATCACAGAGCTCAGCTTCTCTCCCTCTATCATATAACCCTATATATCACAGAACAGAGCTCAGCTTCTCTCGCTCTGTCACATCCTGCTCTTAGATAGGGAAGTAAAGCCACCTGACAAGTTACCTTAAAGGGAACCTGTCACATAGGTTATGCCCCCCTTGCTGAGGGCAGTACAAGCTAGTGTCAGACATGCTGTTCCCAGCACTGTGCCCCTCATTCTGTAAGACTCAGCAGTTTTAGAGCATTTACCTCTCAAATCTTATTCATGAGCAGGTGTTAGCTCCGCCCACCAAAGGCTAGTCCCGCCCACCTGACAGTCATTCTCATGTTACTACCTATTCAAAGTAATAGGTTTATCAATTGAGGTGGGCGGGGCTAGTCTCAGATGGGCGGGGTTTGAAAAAAACTGACTCTTTGAAGGACTCTTCTGGCTGAAAACTGCAGATTTGAGCATCAAATACACAAAAACTGCAGCATCTTACAGAATAAGGGACACAGCGCTGGAAACAGCAGGTCTGACACTAGCTTGTTCTGTCCTCAGCCAGGGGGGCAAAAACTATGTGACAGGTTCTCTTTAAATACATGAAAACTCCAGCATCTTACAGAATAAGGGACACAGCGCTGGAAACAGCAGGTCTGACACTACCTTGTTCTGTCCTCAGCCAGGGGGTATGTGACAGGTTCTCTTTAAATACACAAAAACTGCAGCATCTTACAGAATAAGGGACACAGCACTGGAAACAGCATGTCTGACACTTCCTTGTTCTGTCCTCAGCCAGGGGGGCAAAAACTATGTGACAGGTTCTCTTTAAATACACAAAAACTGCAGCATCTTACAGAATAAGGGACACAGCGCTGGAAACAGCAGGTCTGACACTAGCTTGTTCTGTCCTCAGCCAGGGGGGCAAAAACTATGTGACAGGTTCTCTTTAAATACACAAAAACTGCAGCATCTTACAGAATAAGGGACACAGCGCTGGAAACAGCAGGTCTGACACTAGCTTGTTCTGCCCTCAGCAAGGGGGGCATAAACTACGTGACAGGTTCTCTTTAAAGTCACCTAAATGCACGGGAATACTTTATTATCATTTGCACTTGTCATGGTCATTGTTACATTTGCTGTGTAAACTAGGAGGCATAGATATCAATATCACTTTCGAGGGAGAATTAGGGAAACTCAAAACATAGTCTGAACTGGATGGACGTCTGCCTTTTTTCAGCCTTACAAACTATGTAACAATGGCTTAATTGATTGAAGAAATTACGACATCAGGAACAGGGTCTTCCTAATGAATATTTGGGTGAATATGCAAAAGTTGCATTCCCACCCCACACTTTGAGCCTCGTCACTGCCACATTAACTCATCTGATAGAACAAAACGGCTAGCAGGTGGTATGTATTTATGTCACTCCTTTGATTTTAAATCCATTTTTCTTTTATCTTTTAGACTTACAAAGGATCTAATTGAAAACAATGAGACAGTGACAGATTCTCAACAGAAGTGCAATCAGTTACAGGAAGAGATCACATAAATGATAATGAATGGAGAAAATTACATAAGGAGAATGCACCATTTGGAAAATGAGCTGGAGACAATGAAGGAAGTTCTAAAACAATCAGAAGAAGAAGTAGTTAATGTAAAACAGGAAAGGTATTTACTGATGTTACATACAGCCACAATGCAGCTTACTATAATGTCCTTTATAACTGGAATGATAACTGTGGTCCACACAGCTGGCACAAAATACATTTCCATCATTATACTGTGTCTGCTTAAATAGGATTTCCACCCAAGTTGTAAAAATTGCAATATATTAGTAAACATCAGTAACAGCAGTGGCCACAATTTTGTAATAATTAATATTATTTTTAGATTTTGATATTATTTAATTTTAGTGCAGCATAAATGCAGGTCATACGGCCCGCAATTACTGTAAAATTATAGCACTCATTGAGTGCTGCGATATGCTGACGTTTTCCCCAAAGAAGTGACAAGAGTAATTATATCCCTGGGTTTGATTTTTTTTTTCAAACAATTTCTTTTTTTGTATAATATTTTTATTGTAATCTCTACTTTTTCAACAAATTTAAGGTGTATTCACCTGCTATACATTTATGGTATATCCATGGCATATCTGTTTACCAAGAGAGGCAAATGAAGAGATGGTTGTGAGTCTTGGGGATATGCCATAAATGTTTGTGATAAGTAGTTATATAGGACAGAGAAAGTGTGAAGTGCTACCAAGCCTCATTGCATCTTTGCCCTTTATTTAGGAGCAGCTTTAAATATTACAATCCATAAACATTTGTGGATTACTTAAATAGAATAAAGTGATTTCCTGAATTAAACTGTCACTGGGCAACTTGGTTTACTAATGTGATAAACCACAAATAAGTATGTCCTTGTCACTAAAATACTAGAAACCGCAGTAACCATATGCAGCATGCCCTAAAATTCAAAAGGAAAAGCTTTTCTCCTTCCTCTAGAAACAAAAACAATTAAATAATCAACAAAATAAAAATCAAAACTCTTCAACTTCAAATCTATGCACTTCATTACATAATGGAGGCCCCAAAGTCCATGCTATAATAATCCCCCCATCAATCCAGGTTTCCTAAACCCACAAAAATAAATTCTTATCTTCCAGTTCGCACTTGCTGTCCAGTTACTATCTGTTCTTTCACGTAGCAACAAACTGTTTTTTTTTTTTTTTTAATAGAGTCATGCTAGTCTGGTTGTTAAACGGAATCTGTTGCCAATTATTTTTTTTTACTTATTAAATCAAGACCCTGATCCATATTCTTTTCTTCTTAGCCATTTTTATTTTCTTACCATAGATTTCTCAATTCAGTCGTCTATACAGTATATGATTGTGTGGTAGGAGTTCTTGCTTGCACTGATTTAACAGCAGTTAGAGAAATACTTTACAGCAGCATCATGCACATGGGAGCCTTAAAACTGACTTATTCCCATTGACTTCTATAGCAGAGTTTTCTAGTCATGCTCTGTGACCTGGGAATAAGTCAGTGTGAAGGGAGGAGGAGAGGGTGATCTGTGACTATCTCCTCTTGTGGATCCTGTGTTGTCTATCCACATTGGTGTCTCCTTTCATTTTGACCCTGATTGTGCTGATAATGAGCAGACTACTGAAAAGCTTTCTCTATAGAACAGGAAGTATCAGACTATTATTATGCATAGTGACCAATGTGAAAACTGCAGAACTACAAATATTGAAAGTGATATGGAAAATTAAAAAAATAACCAAAAATTCAAAAAAAATTTGTTTAACATAAAAACGTGAGTTAAACGATAAGTTATTTTTTGATGACACGTTCCCTTTAAAAAGTGTATCCCTAAGGCCTCGTTCACCCGGCTTGTTCTGGGACAGATTGGAGCCGTACTGCGTGCCGTATTTGCGCTTCAGTACGACTCCAATCCGTCCCAGTAACTACGGTAATCCACAGTTCTAATAGAGAACTGTGGATTCCGTCGCTCCTCCCTGCTCGGCGAATCCGCCGCGGGGGGAGGAAGTGACATGCACATTATTTACTGTGTGTACGCACCATAAATAAGGTATTGTCTATGGGGTCGGCGAGCAGCGCCCCCGCCCCGCGCCCGCCCCGCCCCCGTCCCGCCCCTTATTCAAGCCGTAACTGCGGGCGAAATCCGGCCCGCAATTACGGCTTGAATAAGCCGTGTGAACACGGCCTTAAGGTGCTTTCACACCGCGCAGTTATGATGCAGTTTTAACTGCGCTCCAATTAAAAGGCCTTTATTACCAGCAAGCTTCTTTCAGTTGTCTAAATTGTTCAGAAAGGTGTTTCAAGTAAGTAATCAATGACTGTGTTTGAAGTCTTGTGGATTACAAACACACTAAGGGTGACATGTCAGAAAAGAGGCGTTTCCACATCAGTTTTAAGGGGCATTAAATGAGCGCATAAATAAATAAACCTGCCAAAAATCTGGCGCATGGTATACCTTGTATAGCATATTTAATGCACCTAATTTAGGCGTATACCACAGAAAGGCGCATTGCATATCATTGCTAGAATATGTGATGCACCTACTTTAGGCGCATTTAAAAGTGTCGAATGCACCTAGTTTTAGTGTACGACAGTTCATTTATATATAGAATACGGTGTCAACAGTATTTTGGTGCAAAACACACCAAAAAATTGGAGTAGCCCTAATGGGACATGTCGCCCTAATTGATTACTCACTTTCCAAACAGTTTAGGTAAGTGAGAGAAGCTTGCTGGTAATAAATGCAGTTTATTTGGAGCGCAGTTAAAACTGCAACAAAACTCTGCTGCCGTGAAAGCTCCCTAACACCAGACTGACTTGATTCAGCTGATCACCTCATGAATAGATTACCACCAATATACAAGATACATAATAGTTGGCACACCACTTATTACTGTGGTGAAAAAGTTATTTTTTTTTATTTAACATTTCATGTGAAAAATAACATGCATAATCAATTTGAGAACATAATTTCATGTATCTGACAGGTGTATCAGATGTAGCGATGTTTCAGGCAAATAGCCCTTCTTTAGACCTATATGGGAGGTGAAGGCAAAAACGTTATCAAATTTTATACTTCCACAGTAGTGACTGTGGTTATAATAAGAACACCCATGATTGCTTTATACAAAATAAGTCACCTGCTCAAAGGAATGATGCTAACTGCCACAGACCAAACTAATGCAGCTGCTCGGCATTACATTTTGTTTTATTTTTGTTCTATGTTTTTAGATATATTTAAAAAAAGTATTAAAACATAACAAAATCTGTATAGATTTGGTATTGTACTTATCTGCAGAATATTTGAAAAAAAATCCTACAAATAATTATTTTTGGTTTTCAGTTTAATTTTACTGTAAATTAAAGGGGTTGTCTCACTGCAAGGATTGTTTTTTATGTTAAAGATCTTGAAAAAACAAGTCACTTTGCAATATGTGTCCATTAACAGTATCCTACCTATTCTGAGATATCCCTTCTTGTATGGGCTGCATCAGCTCCTCAGGTTGCTATAGCTACAAACCTGTTTGATGTCTCCTGATAGGCTGCCAGCACTGGTTGCTATAGCTACAGGCCTGTCTTCTACTGCAACCTAGAGGAAATCAGTAAACATGCCCCTGAATTCAAAATGAAACCAAGAAAAGAGGACTGAGGTAAGATGAATTAATATAGTGAGACAACCCCTTTAAATAATAATAAAATATGCAAAAAAACAAGCCCCCATATAGTTATATGGAAAGAAAAGTTTAAAGAGGTAATGGCACTTGGAATATGGTGATGAAAAAATGGAAATTAAAACTAGAATTGGCTGCTTCTCCAGGGGGATAAATTAGTACATTACTTGAAAGCAATGCAATAGTTCTTATTTCTTGTAGTCTGTGTAGTTTTCAGGAGACCTTATTCCTGTATTCTAGATCTCTTTTAAGACTAAGTAACATTGGATAAATTGCTGCCACATAATATGTTGCTTTCTACTGCCTGATTCTTTTAGACAAGTGCAGATTATTTCCTATCAGAACAGAATTGAACAACTACAGGGAGCTCTCAAACAAAGGACGCAGAGTGAAGACAGCTGGGAAACAAAGGTAACAGCCCTTCTTTTATAGGTGTATGACATAGACTTTTGCAGAATAGCTCCGTTGTCATATCCTAGACTGCCCTGCTATTCAGAAAACAAAAAGTTTCTGTGGCATCGTAATGATCTCTTCTCTGATAGACAAATACACTTTAGCATTTGCATTGCAAGAGAGCGGAACAGTTTAGATCTACAAGGAAGAGGCACAGTTCATATTTCCATAATGTGGGATGACTAGTACATCCTATGACTTTAATATCTCGAGGGCAGGCAATCTATCAAGAACATTTACTGCAAGTTTGTACATACCGTAACATATTCTCTTATTAAGTTCTGTCCGAATACGTAACTGATTTCATGTATCATAGACAATAATTATTACATTCTACCCGTGTCACAGAGTAAAAATGAACGATCCTCTTCCAATAATTACATCTAATAAGTCATGTAACCTACTGTTAGAGAAAATAGGAGAACACAGGGCAGTACCTCCAGGACCACCTGAGTTTAGAATCCAGGTCTATTAATACTCACATACACATTCCAATACCAGCAGCACACTATCAACTAAAAGAACTATCAAAAGGCACATAGGATACATTGAAAATTTTGAGGTTCTCAGTTCACATTTTTGATCAAAACTGCTTAAGCCCACCTCTGAAGCGTCACTGGGAGCTCAAATGCAGGTGGGTCCTACACTGACATTTTCCTCTCTAGGGCCTGTTCCAACCTCCATACTTCAGGAAGTGAAGGCACCAGGTACACTGCATTAGATTTAAAAACCTGTGAAGGTGGGTGGAGTGCAAAAAACCAACGGAGGCAGCCACTACACCCACCTTCCAGGTCTCGTAATACTCACAATCCAAAGTACAATTGCAAATCGTTAGGGTACGCTAACACTGGGTAGATCCATTGTAGATTTTCTACAGGACACCTACAACATTTTTGCTGTAAATCCGCACCCAAAACTCCTTACTAATTGGTGCAAATTGTGTCATGGATTTATCTCAGATTATACTGCAGAAATTTTTTACATGGATGTCAGTAGGTGAAGGCAAAAGCCACACAAAAAATTGCAATTTTTCCTTAGGATTTTAGTGCACAAAAAGTAGCAATAAATCTGAAAAAAAAAGTCACAACAATTGACCCACACAAATTTTTGGTTGCGAATTTAGGGGGAGTGCACACAGGACAGATTTACTGTGAAAATTTTCCTCAGAAAACATATCGATAAAAATTTGCAACAGAAGTTGAAATCATGCAGATTTTGGTGCAGATTTTTACAGCATTTAAGTCGGTGGGGAAAATTTGCAGTACATCCACGATAGTCACTGATATGCTGCGAATTTAGAAATCCACACCGCATGTCAATATCCACACTGAAAATTTCTACCACATGGGCATGAAGTTTATAAAATTTCACATGACTGATACAATTTTCTTTTGTTGGTTATCCATGTGCATGTCTAACTGGAATAGAATCTGACTGGAATCCACAGCAAATCGATCCCGTGTGCATTCAAACGCAGCAGATTTTATTCTGTAGAAAATCGGCAGCAATGCCACATTATGTGAACGACCCTAAAACATCAAAATCCACATGGGGACGTGTGTCTGAAACCATTATGTGCCAGGCAATTATTAAACAGCTGGGTATAGTGAAGCACTTTTATAAGGACAATTGTGTTAGAATTCTGGCGCTATTCGCACCAAAATAATAATGTAGATGCTTTATACCACATTTATTATGTGTTTTGGACAGTTTCTAGACACTTTTATGCCTTGTTTGACAAAAGTGCCGTGGCCTTGGTAAAGGTGCCTGGCTTAGTGTGCGACAAAATGTTTTGGCACAGTTAGTGGCATAAAGTAAGTCAACAAAAAGAAGGTGTATAGTTAGACTAGATAGTCTAAGCGTGCACCAGATTTCTCAACACTGTGATAAATGGGGCGCATTGTAATATTGTCTAGTCTCTAAGGGTGACATGTATGAACAGGACTGCGACAGTTTTCTGGTGTACTTTAAGCCAAAAAGAGTGTATGAACAGCGGCACTCTGGACTTTGGCACGATAAGTCCCTTTGTAATGAGCCAAAGACACTTTTTAGTGCGCCAAAGATTAGGGCCGTTCTGGGCAGGGCTGTGGAGTCAGAGTCGGTGCCCATTTTGCAGGAGTCGGAGTCGTCATAAAAAGGACCAACTCCCAAAATATATAATAAGTTGGTCCAGTTAGTTTAATGCAGTGCAAAGAGCAAGAGGAATTGGGTCCGGCCAGTGCTACTGCTCCCATATCTTCAGTCTCATCACATGAGGAGTGTAATTGATGACATGGAGCAGGCAAAGCGCTGCCCCAGGGGAAAAGATTCTGCTCCCATGGCAAACAGATTTCAGCAACATTTTTCACCTGCTTTCAAAGAAGTAGAGTTCAACCATTCATCAATACTGACTGTGGCTGAGGCAATTCCTTTATACCCTGACATTGTTAGAGATGTTACCCCTGTGGTCACCGCTTTGCCCCCAACCCAAGTTAGTGTAGAGAGGCCGTTCTCTAGCCTGGAAATAATGAGATCAGATGTGAGGTCATGTATGCAGGATCTGATGGAGGCAATACTATTTCTCAGAACAAATTCAGAGACTCCACAAATATTCCTCCAGTGTTTTGCATATTTACAATTTGTTTGTGTTCTAAAGTCATATCCAATAAATATATTTTACACTGACAAGCAAAACGGGAACAATATTTTGAACTTGTGACTTTCAGGCTCCAAATCTCACCATCCACTACAGCTTTGTACATGAGGCTACTTTAATTTTATATACAGTCATTTTAGCTATTTTATATATAAATTTGACTTGCAAGTATTTGGCATCTGATTAGTTCTGCAGATTCGTGTCCTGTAACTGCATTGTTACTGTTTTCCTCCTAAAAATCTAAAGGTCAAGTTTTATTATTTTGTTAGTATTTGGGAAATCCACCTTTGGCTTTCAATACTGCCTGAATCCTTCTGGGCTCTGGATCAGATTCAAGTATGTCTTGACCAAAATCTGATCCCAGGTCCCTTCTACACATTCCCAATGTTGGTGCAGACTGGACTTGGATACAAACACAGCTTTTTCTTCAACTCTACCCACAAGTGTTCAAAAGATCAAAACATTGTTACCCTTTTGCTTGTCAGTGTCTGTTCTACCTAAATAGGTTGATTATTGTATCATAAGGTGATAAACAGCCTGATGTTACCATTTTACTACAGTAAAATTATCACTTAAACATACGCCATGTATGAGGGAGTCAGAAGTTGGGAGTTGGAGTCGGAGGTTTGGGAAATTGAGGAGTCGGAGTCGGGGCTTTGGCTTGCCGACTCCACAGCCCTGGTTCTGGGGGTGTCGCACCACATTCATAAAAGTAGACACATTTATAATTCTTGGACACCAAATCTAGGTCCAGAACAGTTAGAACAGTCAGACCAGGTTAAAGGTGGTGCCTGAGCCAGACTTGTCATATTGGCACTCCACTGCGCCTGTATGCATCACCTGCAGGAGAACAGGTTCATACATTCTGGCACATTCTACACTGCCTTAAAGCTATTTAGAACTGGCCTGTCAGCGCCAGGATTCATACATGTCGCCCTAAGTGTTTGACAGTGTTGATAAATCTACAAGAAAGTGTCTTTAAATTAAAAAAAAAAACTCAGAGACAACATATTTGTCAAAAAGGCACCAAATCAAATAACCAATATCTGCAGTAATTGTTATATTAGCAGTTCCCTAATGTACAAGGATAGGGTCAGTGATATTGACACTAAAGTTTATCAAGAAACCACTCATGGCCCTGGTAGGAGCAGGATGAACCATAGCCTTGTCTGCACTTGGCATATATAATTGGTGGGTGTAATTTGGCACAGTAGGTAAGCAGTAAAGCTGCAGTCTCCTCTATCTCTCCCCACTTCTGCTGTACAAGCGTTTTATGTTGCTGCACCTGGTACACTTGTTGTTTGCACATGGGAATACTTCATGTTCTAACACACGTTACAGGACAAAGAATTAGTGATGTCCTTCATTGCTCATTGCGTGGAGTCATTCCAGGTACAATTGTTTAGAGTCACCTGCCTGGAGGACAATGACTGTGTAGTCCCTTATCGGAAATCACACAACTGCTCCTGTCATATGCTTACTGCCAGGTGACAATTTCTATTCCTTATTATATTTTTACTGTTCTTTTTGATAGCATATATTAAGAAAATATATTTTTGTTTGTTTGCAGAGAACAGGGAAACATTCATGTGCATGGGGATTTTTATTACATTTTAGATAGTTTTAGGGATTTTCATTACTTCTTCAGTGATTATAGTGCCATCCCATGAGATGTTCAGAGATTGCAGATACAGATAAGTCATTGTTTTCTGATGATCACATTTTATTAAAAGTAAAATCAATTCCATTGACTGCAGCAATCAGGTGTTTGCAACATAAGAACCCAACAGTCAGGACCACTGATACTGAAGCCCTATGCACATGGTCACGTTTAGACTTCTTTAGAGGCCTAAAGAAGTTTTTGTTTGTTGGCTTTCATACAAATTATCAGAAAAAAGTGTCACAAAATACTGTATGTTCAGAGATATTCTTCCCTATAGTTCCCCATGGTCTAGAGCTGCATGGGACTATGTGTGTTACTACATAGCCTCCAGCCTGAGGCTTTACGTAGACACAGCAGCAGGAAAGGGACTAGAGGTTGGATTTATTCTTTATGAGAATGAAGATTAAAAGTGTTTTCTGATTTTATGTAAATAAAGCATGTTCACCCATTAAGTTAAATCAATCAAAAAGCATTTAGTTCCAGCATCCACATCTAAGGGCATGTTCCCACGGCAGTGGACAAATAGGCCGGTATTTGTCCGCTTTTGCCGCGATGAGCGGAGAACAGCCCTCCCCCCTCCCATTGAGTTGTTCATATTCCGTCCGGAAACCGGACGGAAGAATGAACATGTTCAATGTTTTGCCGCTGGACCGCCGGCGGCAAAACCGCCGGGCGGAAAACCCGTGCAGTGGGGACTGCTGCACTGGTTTTCCATAGAGCACAATTGTGCTCATTTTCGGCCGGTTTTTTCAGGCGATCTGAAAAACCGCAAACCGGCTGAAAAGCCGGCCGAAAACCCGTGCAGTGGGGACATGCCCTAACTGTAATAATGGGACCTGGCTTTTATTAATAATACTTAAAAACCATGATGCCCTGTTATGGTAAATAAAAGTTTACATATTTCGGACAATGTCCTTCGTCATAGCATATACCTGGGTGATAATAATAATCTTTATATAGCACCAACATAGTCCGTAATACTTTACAATGTAGAGGGTAGAAGTACAGACAAAACCAAACGTTACACAAAAAAAACTACTTACAGATCAGACACATGGTGTGAGTGCCCTGTTAGTAAGAGCTTACAATCTACATGGGTGTATGGGTGAGATAAATATGGGGTGGTTTACATAAAAAATGGATTTATATGCCACTATACATTACATCTATATAAAGAGAAAAGTGCCAATACGTGTCCAAGTGTAGGGAGTGACAGAAATGTGTGTGACTGAAAGTGGGGGTTAGCAATTAGGGATCTTGGTAGGCCAGACTGAGAAAATGTGTTTTCAGGGTGCACTTAAAACTATGAGGGTTATGAGTGTGCCTGATCGCCCACGGTAGAATGTTCCAGAGAACTGGTGCAGCATGTCTCCAGTCTTGGAGGCGAGCACGGGAGGTTCGGATGATTGAGGCATGTAATCTAAGATCATCAGCAGAGCGGAGAGACTAGGTAGGGTGGTAGACAGAGATGAGGGAGGAGATGATGTAGGGGGGGTGCAGCGCAAAAGGAGAATTAGTAAGGTTAGAAATTAAGCAGAGACGACAGAAGAGCAGATGATGTGAGTACCCATCTTTGTGGGTGGGGGAATCTGTAATTTGCGAGAGGCCAAGGGAAGATTTTAATTAAAGAAACTAAAGAAGACAAGGAGTCATCAATGGAGATATTGAAATCACCCATGATGAGAGTGGTATTTCAAGGGAGAAGCGAGAGAGCCATGCATCAAAATGATGCAGAAACTGGTGGGGTGAGTTGGGGGATCTGTATACAACTGCCACTCTAAGAAAATGGTCGAAAGAGTCTTTCTAAACAGATATTTGTTTTTCCTCTTTTTTTTCTTAAAAAAAATAACACTGCATGACATTGCACATTGTGCTTTAATTGTGTTGATTTAAAAAAAAATTGTTTAATATGATATTGAGGTTTGTGTATACCACATATTTTGATATGTCAAAAAGCAGAATAATACCAGTAAGATGAGTTCACTCTAGATTATGCCAACGTTTTGGTCACATTTAGGAAATACAAAGTATTCCAAGAACAATTTTGAGTTTGCAATCACAGAACCTAATTAGACTACCATTTTTTTCCGATGCATGACCACGTTTTTTGTCACACTTTGTACAAAAAACTACGGTCGCTTCTCATTTTTTTTTTTTACATCGCCCATAAAATTGTCTTGGATGGGAAGACGGCACGAAAACTAAAAGCGCCAGCGTAGTATACACCATGATTCATAATACGCCGGCGCCAGTATACGAGCGGAGAAAAGACGAGCTGTGAAGACTACAGCTGGTCTTTTCTATTGCCGCCTATTGGACCACACGAACAATCTTATCTTCAGCGCTTTAAAAAAACAAACCTAAACGCGCCAAAAATACAATCGTAATTCTGTGCAGTGGAGATATAGCCTTACACCCATAATATAAAAAGAGGCTATTGCAAATTGCATCCAAGGAGTCCTTAATGTTATAAAACAACATACAGTAATTTGGTGCAAATATTCTTAAAAACAACATACAACACAAGGGGGAGATTTACTACATGGTAATATGGCCACATCCCAAATTTTACCACCCCATGGGATGCACACATTAGATGTGAACACTATTATGCCATATATGGGAAACTATACATAAGACCCAAAAAATGTTTATACTCGCACATCTTTTGAGTACAATTATCACAATTGTAATATAGATTGATAAGTGTAATTTTTACTATGTAGATGGGTATTCCAAAAAATATGGCAGAACCTAAAATGTATACCAATTCAATTTTATAAGTACAAAAAGTGAGCTGACACTATACCCAGGACGCCACTACCTCGACATGCATTTCAGCAGTGCCTCTGTCTGTCACTACCTACCCCCAGATGAAGGAACTGGGATGGCAGAATCCTGTAGCACCCAAAAAGTGGGTAAGGCACCAGCTCACTTATTGTGCCATTAATATTTAGTTGGTATATATTGAGTAGATATACTGATATTGTTGTCGCTCTTTTTTTTACCCTAATGTTCATGAATTAGAAATCATGCACATGACCACATTATGGATCCTTGTTGTACAGATTCATAATATAGCACTCACAGAAATAAAAAAAAAAAAAACATGCTTTGCACCTGTGCACCTCCTGTTTCATGTGGAGGTTTGTTCATAGACACAGAAGCTATACAAAATCAATATGTTCCTGCACATTATTATTTATTTTAAAGCATCATTAATTCCAGGGAGCTGTTCATTCGAGGCAGGTTACATACATTGCATATGGCAAGAAAATTACAATCGCAACACTAAATGACTAACAACTGGTACAAAGGGAGAGAGGACCCTGCCCGCGAAGGCTTACGATCTACAAGGGAATGAGACGGAAGGTGAGGGACAGACATGCACATGAAGAATGGTACAGTATGGATGCACCATATGGCAGCATACAGAGTGGCTAGGGTTTAAATATACAGAACTGTAGGGACTCTGCTTACTTTAGTATGATTCAAATTGACTTAAATTTCAAAAAGAAATCTTATTTTTAAAGTATACATTAACTTTTCACAATGAGTTGACCTACATTCTACATAAAAATATTGAAAATCTTGCCAATATTTTACTGCTCCTGAATTACAGCATAGAATATTGTTCTGTCTTATTCTTAACTGCATCATTAACTGAAATGTACTGTTATCTGAGCTAACATATTCCAGTAACCCTTGCTGCTTCTATATTTGTATACAACTGCCTGTAATGATTTGCATTCAGGGTCTGTGTCTGAACTATACTACTGTATAGAAGTCCAATACATTGAGGGAAAATCAAAGGATCAGATTTATCACTACTGTCTAACTATTTGTCAGTTTAAAGTTAGACTTGACAATCTGACAATGCACCACATTTAGCATAGTGTTAATAAATCTGGCTCATATTAGAACTGTCTATTCTAACTTAAACTTATTTAAAGATATGCCACTAACTGCGCCAAGATTTTGGAGATGGGTGGTGCATGCTCAACCACACCCCTTTTCCGCAAAGCCACATCCCCTATACTGAGGTGACGCCCCTTTGTCAGAAAAGATGCAGAAATGTCTAGGAGCGGTCTAAAATGCATCATAAATGTGGTGTGAAGCATGTACAACATTATTGTTGGCACAAATTGTACAAGAATTCAGGCACAACTGCAATGATGAATGTGCCTCAGAGTGTTGCATTACAGGAGCTTTGCTTAGCTGTACAGGGTGTGTCTGTCAACAAAGTGTTGACTGATTCCAGTAGCAACAACAGAATTATAAATGCAAATCTGGGCATTTATATAAAATAGTATGAAATTATGGTAAACCTGTTTGGTTGTTTTGAGGACTGGTGAATGAGGTAGTAAGTTGAAGGAAAGGCATTTATTAACTAAGAGTGGCTTATTTTAGTACTTGATTGTCTCATGTCTCAATCTATTTTACAATTCTTTTTCTATTCTAGATGCAGAGTGAATTGGAAAATCAACACCATAACTATTTTCTACGGCTTAAGGAAACGAAGAAACAGCTTCAGGTAGAAGCAAATATAGAGTTGGAGATTGAAAGACAGAAATATAAGGAAATGTTAAAGAATTTTCAAAACAAGAACGAAGCACTCGAAGGAAAGGTTAGTTCTATTTATATGATTCACTTGCTTTGAGGTCACATCCACCAGTGTTAGCTGCCTACAGGCAAGGAAGGTCTCAGCATTTTTCAGCTACAAGAACAGTGGGGCACTGATTTGTATTGAAGAGAACAGTGGAAGGAAGACTTATTTTCCAGGCAATGCTCTATGGTAAAAAAAAAAAAAAAAGTAGGAACAAAAAGCTCTCATACAAGCCAAGCCAGAGTCACCCATCTGCAGCAGATGTTTCCGGGTTTTTTACCCTTCAGTAGTACAGAGCAGGGTATGGTTTGACCTGCGAGGGATGCCTTGCATGCAGCTAATGTGAAGGGGAGGACAAGATGAAAGTTTCTATTCCTTGTTTTATCTTCTCATTTATTTATTTAAGCTAACATATGTAATAGAAATCTCTAATGTTTTGGGAATAAAAAGTTTATTGTGGCAGGCAAAATTCCTTTCCCAGCACACAGAAGGAACCTTATTTTGTAGCATTTCTTTTTTTAAAGGTCTGTGGAGTATCGGCTCCACAGCAAAGTTGTAGGTCATGTGAACCCAGTAAGGTAATCTGTCTCTCTAACTGCACGATATACAGTGCTCGCTAAGTGTTGTGTATATGATAGGGGAAATGGCAGTGCCTCTTTCTCTGTTGGTCACATTCTTGTGAAAGAGCTGCTGTGTGTAATTAAACCCAACATAGCTGTACATGTGATAAATGTTGCAGTTACAGAAGTTTTTCTCTTGGATCTGTAACTGCAGTTACAGGATAGATAGATAGATAGATAGACAGACAGACAGACAGAGGCAACGGCTGATGTCCAAACATAGTATCAGGGGAATCAACAAAAAGTGTAGTTGGGCAGGCGAAGATCAAGCAAGGTCAGGGATGAAACCATAGGTCAGGGCAGGCAGTGGACAAGTGGTGAGGTCAATAGAGTAGCCAAGATCAAAACCAGTAACCTCAGCACAGAATATACTAGTGTTCATCAAGATGCACAAAAATCGGGCCTGTTGGTTAGCCACTGGAGTTTCTGTCATTGGAGGGGACTGGAACTTTAAATTCAAGAGAACCAGGCTACTCATGCTTTATACAGCTGCTGCAGCAAACATGGAGGACAAGGCTGGTCAATGTCAAGGCAGGTGAAGCCACATGAAACGGTGCAGAGGTAAGCGGCTACTGACATGAGCCACCCTGGAGCTTGTGACATAAAACAGCAATGCAAAAATCATTTTGATTCACCAGCACATAAAATAATTGATTCTGCTAAAAGTTTTGGACAGGTGGCTTAAGAATCTGATAGTGAAATTATACAGAAGCCCACTAGTATCAGAGAAAAGGTTTAAATGATTTTGGGTGATGACAGATCCATTACACATTTTGACTAAAAAGAAAAATACATAGAAAACTGCTTTAATACCTCCACAAATACTTCTCTGCATGAAGAAATTGCTATAGAATTAAGAGGTTGGGAAATTTATCTACTATTTTTGCATTTTGGTTGTCACTGTCACAGGGAAAGAAAAGTGCCCATGAGATATTTACATACCATCAAGTGTAAAAACAAATGAAATAATTATGTTACCAGTGAAATAAATGTCCTACAGGTTTATTTGATGTGTTTGTCAAGTAGTGTAAAAATAAAGTGCTGAAACCTTTGATGGTTTTCTAGTGGTTACAGTGAACATCTTTTTTGCCAAGAATAACTAGAAGGAAGTAACAAAAGTCCTTGGCTAAGGGTGCACACGGTGTGTTGGGTCCGTGTGAACAGACGCTTTTAGATGCCAAAACACGGACCTGACAATAAGCAGTGTGTTTTTCATTGCTTCCAATGTAAAACACGTATCGGCATTCACATGAGTGGTCGCCGATGCGTTTACATTGTGTCTTTTGGATCCATCTTTCCGATCCGTTCCAAGAATTGACATGTCTATCCTTGGTCTGAAAGACGCAGCAGGAGCCGTATAATAAAGTGTAGAGTGCGATCCTGCTGCATCCAACACACATCCAAACACACAGCTGCGTGTTGGATATGATGGACGCTACGTTTTTGGATGCGATTTTCGGATCCAACACGGATCCCAAATCATATCCAAAAACGCCGTGTGAATATACCCTAAGAAGATTGGGCCTCAGGTACATTCGGATTTGCAGATCATGGAAACGTCTACTTAAAGCTAGGTTCACATTTCTGTTGTAAGTTTTGTTTTTCAGTCTTGCATAGTAACAGAAATCCAAAAATAAGAACAGTGCCAAATCCGTTACATGATGGAGACCAGTGGCGACCAATAAACCCCACTGACTATAATGGGGTCTGTTGGGCTTTGGTTATGATGTTAATCATCGAAGTAAACAAAATAGAGCATCATATTTTGACAATAATCTGTGATGGAGGCTCTCAATCCACCGTAGATGTAAACCTGGCTTTAAATATGCTGAAACTTACAGCTTGTAATATTTATATATAGTTGATGCCATTCAGTTCATCTGTCATTTTGTAACATTATCTGTGGTCATTCTGTTTTTTCACAAGCACCTTTAAGTTTTTATAGGGTCAGAAATGCACAGAGTGGTTTACGTTGTGGTCATGGTGTGACTGTGACGCGACCAAGAACCGCTGCTGCACCTCGCAATAGTTATCTTAGTGTTAGGCCGTATGGATTTTCAAGTGAACACCCACAAAACCAGGCCACAAACAAAGAACACAGATAAAGACTAATGGTTAATGGCTACACAATTTTGCAGTTATTTACCTGCAAATATATGCTGCCAATCATTAAGCAAATTGAAGACCCCTGTTGCAGGCTACCGCAGCAATTCCTAGCCACATCCAGGTCGCACCATAACCTATCCGTATATTCCTACTTTCAAGTGGTTAATTTATTAGGACAACCTCCTTTGCTCCTCCTACTGCCAGTTGTAGAATTCCAGGGCACTGACTAAAATTAACTGAGAACTGACCTCCCTTCTGGCATCTAGGTTGTCTTGATAGTATGCTGACTTTTACCATCATTTTAAAGTTTATGTATAGATTTAACCTACATACAAAGTTGCAGTAGTTATCATGTCCAAGGTTATAGCCCACTGTATATACCTCAGAGCTGCATTCACAGTTCTGCTGGTCATCATTGAAAATAACAGGCGTCTTATCTAACATCTGGTGAGCTATTTGATGCAGTGTGTTAATTTTTAAAAGTCCAAGTTGTAGTCAGCCTTATACCTCAAATGTGGCCCTTCATTTCCGTAAGAGCCAGCAGATCGCATTCAGCCAGGACCGACTCACAGATGACATTTTTTCACTGCTGTGTTTATGGCTGGCATTTTCTCTGTTTATTTTATTTAACTCATGTCAGTTGTGGACTCAACAGGATATAAAAAAGACTTGGCAGTATACATATGAAGGTGACATAGACCATAGGCATATAAAGAATATATGGATACACAGGGAAAAAATTGGTTCCCCATAAAACATAACCTTAATTTATTTCTCAAGCATAAAAGTTTAATAATCTGTAATATATGGCACAAAACATATAGGTAAATCTAAATTGTATACCCACGAACTGGCCCTTTTATTTTTCAGTAAGGGTAATCCAGGTTCATGTAATCCAAGGGGTCTTCTCTCATCTTTTTAAGGTGGTATGTAGTCACTTAATAAGGAAAATATCTATATTTCTTACCTTATACCAGCTGTGGCGAACCTATGGCACGCAGGGCCATCTCTCCTGGCACACGTACCAGGCTGGCCACTCGCTAGGTTCCTGACTGTTATCCGGACGCCGTGCCGAGAGGGCTCGGCGTCCGCGTCACAGTGTCGGACCTGGGGCTTCCGGCAGGCCCCAGGTCTAACACAGCGGGAGTCGGGACCCGCCGCGGACACTCAGTCTGTGCGCTCAGCTGGGCAGCAACCCAATGTAGTTACATCATCGCGCCGCTGCCTGTCCTCGGGCGCACAGCCGTCATAGGCTGTGCGCCCGAGGAGCTGACAGAGGAGCGTCCCGTGCTGGGATGGAGAGAAGAGGACAAAAGAGGAGTGCGCGGCTGGGACAGAGGTAAGGTGAGTATTAGTGTTCTTAGTTGTATTTTTGCTACCTATATACTGGCATGGTGGGGAGAGCGGTAGCTATATACTGGCATGGTGGGGCGAGCGGTGGCTATATACTGGCATGGTGGGGAGAGCGGTGGCTATATACTGGTATGGTGGGGAGAGCGCTGTCTGTGTACTGGTATGGTGGGGAGAGCGCTGGCTATATACTGGCATGGTGGGGAGAGCGGTGGCTATATAGTGGAATGGTGGGAAGAGCGGTGGCTATATACTGGCTGGTGGGGAGAGCGGTGGCTATATACTGGTATGGTGGGGAGAGCGCTGGCTGTGTACTGGTATGGTGGGGAGAGCGCTGGCTGTGTACTGGTATGGTGGGGAGAGCGGTGGCTATATACTGGCATGGTGGGGAGAGCGGTGGCTATATACTGGCATGGTGGGGGGAGCGGTGGCTATATACTGGAATGGTGGGAAGAGCGGTGGCTATATACTGGCTGGTGGGAGAGCGGTGGCTATATACTGGCTGGTGGGGAGAGCGGTGGCTATATACTAGCATGGTGGGGAGAGCGGTGGCTATATACTGGCTGGTGGGGAGAGCGGTGGCTATATACTGGTATGGTGGGGAGAGTGCTGGCTGTGTACTGGTATGGTGGGGAGGGAGGTGGCTATATACTGGCATGGTGGGGAGAGCGGTGGCTATATACTGGCATGGTGGGGAGAGCGGGGGCTATATACTGGCTGGTGGGGAGAGCGGTGGCTATATACTGGCATGGTGGGGAGAGCGGTGGCTATATACTGGCATGGTGGGGAGAGCGGTGGCTATATACTGGCTGGTGGGGAGAGCGGTGGCTATATACTGGCATGGTGGGGAGAGCGGTGGCTATATACTGGCATGGTGGGGAGAGCCCTGGCTATATACTGGCATGGTGGGGAGAGTGCTGGCTGTGTACTGGCATGGTGGGGAGAGCGCTGGCTATATACTGGCATGGTGGGGAGAGTGCTGGCTGTGTACTGGTATGGGGGAGAGCGGTGGCTATATACTGGCATGGTGGGGAGACCGGTGGCTATATACTGGCATGGTGGGGAGAGCGGGGGCTATATACTGGCATGGTGGGGAGAGCGGTGGTTATATACTGGCATGGTGGGGAGAGCGGGGGCTATATACTGGCATGGTGGGGAGAGCGGGGGCTATATACTGGCATGGTGGGGAGAGCGGGGGCTATATACTGGCATGGTGGGGAGAGCGGTGGCTATATACTGGTTGGTGGGGAGAGCGGTGGCTATATACTGGCCTGGGGGGGCTATATACTGGCATGGTAGGGAGAGCGGTGGCTATATACTGGCATGGTGGGGAGAGCTGTGGCTATATACTGGCATGGTAGGGGAAGCTGTGGCTATATACTGGCTGGTGGGGAGCGCGGTGGCTATATACTGACATGGTGGGGAGAGCGGTGGCTATATACTGGCATGGTGGGGAGAGCGCTGGCTATATACTGGCATGGTGGGGAGCTGTGCTAATACTGGCATGGTGGATGAGAGTGGCATATACGGCATGGTGGGGAGAGCTGGCTATATACTGGCATGGTGGGGAGAGCTGGCTATATACTGGCATGGTGGGGAGAGCTGGCTATATACAGGCATGGTGGGGAGAGCTGGCTATATACAGGCATGGTGGGGAGAGCTGGCTATATACTGGCATGGTGGGGAGAGCTGGCTATATACAGGCTGGTGGGGAGAGCTGGCTATATACAGGGAGTGGGGAGAGCTATCTGCATACTGGCTGGTGGGGAGAGTTATCTGCATACTGGCTGGTGGGGAGAGCTATCTGTATACTGGCTGGTGGTGACAGCTATCTGCATACTGGCTGGTGGAGAGAGCTGTCTGTGTACTGGCTGATGGGGAGCACGATCTTCCTGTATACTGCCTGTGGGGACCTGTATACTGCCTGTGGGGACCTATACACCTACCTAACTTAGGGGACTTATATACCTATAAGTAAGGAGTTGCTGGAAAAGTGAGGATTCTAAGATATTTGTGTCTAAATCTGCAGGGACGAGTGTTGGTCAGGAGCAGTCAGACTGAAGTTGTGAACCAGAAGGAGAAGAAAAGTGAATACGAACGACTCATTGGAGAAACGTCACCTGTGAGTCATTAAATGTGCCTGAAATGTAATCTCTTATATGCGCGCAAAGTGTAATGGTTTATATTCACTAATGGTGTGGCGGTGGTGTTCAGTCACTTTGTGGTGGTGATACGTGGCGGTATTATTCAGTAACTATGTGGTGGTGATATGTGGTCATGGTGTTGTGGTATTAATCAGTCAACTTTCTGCTGAGCACCTGTGTACACGGCTATCTCCCACAATATGGTCACTGTATAGTGGAAATATGGCAGAGGGATGGGCTAATCGGCCGTCACATCCCTTGTATTAATTGTTGTGCGGCCCGATGTCACCTCCCTGCTTCGTGTCGGCGGTGGTATTTTTCGGTCGCAGTTTCGGCACTTGGTCTCAAAAAGGTTTGTCATCACTGTCCTATACCCACACTAAAACCTGTCACTTAGCAGGGTAACCGCCCCAAAAAGAGCGTTCCCACAATATTCACCCTGGATAACCCTAGTTTTCCCTACTTTAATTATCCCCCAAATGTGTTTAGTCTATAACTCAGTCTCATCAGTAGTAAGTCGATGACAATACAAAGGGCTCTAGGAGCACAAATACATACGGCCTCACAGCATGCTTCAAAGTAAATAGTATTTTTAGAAATTGCATATGTCTAGCTCAGTAGGTGGTACTCTCCCTGTACCTATTCCAGATAACTGTGATATATACAGTATAGTGTGCCCCGTAGGTTGGTGTGAGAGAAACGCCCCCTCTTCCATGCACTCATTACTCACTGATATGTTAGTGCTATGTCTGAAATCCTCACCATCTCTCCGGCGTCCTGCAGGCATGCTCCCACTTCTCAACTCGCGTATGCGCAGAAAGAGACCAGATCCTGCCAGTATTCTGTGCCTCAGAATCTCCATTTCACCTGCAACCGCACTCGGCGAGTTAGAATCACACTGGGCATGCGCAGGCATCATGATCTCTCAAGGCGCATGCACACATAGGGAAACTCTCTTGTAATCCTCTGCATTCACGCTGGTCCAACAGCAACTTGGCAGAGCATAGATCTTAAACGCATGTGCGTCTACAGCCATACAGCCATGTATGTATCAGGGAGGAGATATTTAGTTTAAAAGTTAATTACATAATTAAATCATCACGGAAATTCAACAAGACAAGATATTGGGAGTCTTTTAAGTGCAATCTTATAATTTAGATGAAGCATAAATAACTTAATCTTTCATTGAGACTATTAGGGTGGGAAGAGTCCATTCTAAATATCCATTCCAACTCTTTGGGCCTGCTCACACGGCAGCCCGCCTGCCTCATTGACATGCATTACTCGCACCACGTAATCGCAGCGAATAACTGACATGTCACTTATCTCCCCGCACGTACAATACGATCGTATTGTACTTGCGGGGAGATGAGGCGTACTCCATAGTTTCTATGAGAGCTGTGGATTACTGTAATTGCGGCGCGCATCTCGCTGCGTATTAAGCACAATACGTGGCAAAATAAGCGCGAAAAGACGCTGTTTGAACATACCCTTTCCTCAAAATCATACGGTCTCAATCACCACCTCTCATTGGTTGGTGAACTATCTCAATATCCCGAAATTTTAACAACTTCATATTACCCCTATAGATCTCCTTATGCCTCTCAGGTGTTTCCCCACTCTTCTCCTCAGTTCCGATCTTGTTTTGGCCATTTAGTCTTTAGGGCAGGGGCATGTTGCCTGATAGATTATACCTTCAGATTTACAGTTGATATAGTTTCTAATTGAGAACTGCCTGCCCTTACTTGCACTTCAAAAAAAACTTTCCAGTTTGGATAGGACTACAAAATTTACATGCACCACAGTGAAAACATCAAAAGGGTCTCCTTTCAAGCCAAGTTCCCTCAAGTGATGGACTGACGTAGTGCCTCCTCACTAAATGGTCTCTTAGACTTCTGTTTCTTCTATAAGTTATAGAAGGTGTCTTTGCTATTAGATCCCTAACTGATTCATCCAGTCTAAGGAGTCCCCAATAATCTGAGATTATGTTTCTTAATTCAATGTTACAGGAGTCAAATTTTCCTATAATCTAATGTAATTCCTTTTGACCTTTCTTTCTATCCATACACACAGATGGTACCAGTAGAGCAGATCTATCTCTTTTAAGGGCCTCTTCAAATGTTTCATTCAGTAGGGTTTCAGGATAGCCTCTTCTCTTAAATCTATTTATAAGGGCCTTAGACTGTTCCTTAAATGGTTCTGATATCTGACCAATTTGTTCTCAATATCAGAAATTGTCCTTTAGGAATACCGTTAAGTAATGGTTTTGGGTGACAGCTATCCCATCTCAATAAGTTGTTTGTTTGCAGTCTTTTTTCAAAATACCTTTGTATCAATTGAGCCATCCCTATTTTTACTTATGGATACATCTATAAAGGACAATACTTGTTCACTCAATTCAAAAGTAAAATGAAATCCAAATGGATTTGAATTAAGACATGTGACAAAAATTTTAAAGCTGTTTTGTCTCCCTGCCGCAGAATAAAAACATCATCAATGTATTGTGGCCACATTATCACCTGGTCGTAAAAGTACTTATTCTCCTCAGTGAGGACCATTGTTGCTTCCTGCCAGACCAGGAGCAAATTAGCATATGTTGGGATGCAAGAGCACCTCATTGCCGTGCCACTGAGCTGTTGGTAGCTCCGTCCATCAAGATTTGAACCTATTCATAAGATCTCAAATGCGTGTGAGTCTACAGCCATACTTGTGTTTGTATCAGGGAGGAGATATTTAGCATCTCTATACTGACAGCCAAGGCACGGCTTAGCCCCCTCAGTTACTGGCACAGAGAATAGCCATATCATTTAAAAGTATAAGTGCATATCTATTAACCAGCCAACTTTCTCCTGGTACAGGCAAATCAACTATCATCTCATGTCACTTCTCGTGCAACACAGTTACACCATAGTGCCCCGATTGTATCCGACATGTTGAAAAAATTCCTTAAGTCCAGATTGTGCCCTAATAAATCACATCCATTCAGATACAGATAATATTCGAGTATCCATATAGGTTATGCACTAAAAAAGTCTCAAACAGCACTTTACCTATTAGTGAGTAAAAAGACACCCATGATTGAGAGAGTTTTGTCAATCTCCCCACTCAAAAATTAAAGGTTATGTTTTATGAGGAACCAATTTTTGCTCTGTGAATCTTTTTTTGAGGTTCTTTCCAAAATTATATGGCCGTGAATATGCACATTTATGTAATCATAGACATGACACAATTTATGGAGATGTGTACCAAGAGAGCTGCTTCTGTCCTTGTCTGACTTTCACCTACCTTAGATGCCTTTCTGATGTTCAGGGGTAGGTTTGCAATCGGTAGAGGGAGAAGAATATATAGCTGTGGGATCAGACTACACAGGCAGTTGTTGTAGCTAGTACCCATGGTGCATCAGCTGCATCAATCTGATAAATCTGCACATGAACTGTATTCACCAAATGGTAGGATATAGTTATACAAAACTGTTTGCAAAGTCGCCTCATTCTTATTATCTATCACCAGGTTTTTTTTTGGTTTTTTTACTAATTAAAACCAGATATTGATACACATTATTCTCTTAGCTGTTTTTATTATCTGATTCTAGATTTTTTTTTCTGTTGTCTGTATGTAATTATGGGAGTCATCAAGCATGAGTTGCTTTTATCAGCATTTAGAGATCCTTTACTGCAACTTCATGGACATAGGAGCTTGTGAACAGGAGCAAACCCATTGACTTCTATAGGAGAGTTTTCTAAGCATGATCTGTGACCTGGACTGGACTGGGAGAGAAAGAGATGAGACTATCTGTCACTGGTGGTCCCGCAGCCGTGGGTCGGGCTGCGGGCACACCCGTGTCCTGTCCGTGCTCCCCACTCCGGGAGCGGGTGGCGCTGCGGTGCGCATGTCGGGCCGCGGGCGCACTCGCTTCCCCGAGAGCCAGGACTTACCTGGTCACGCTCCTGTCCTCGTGCGGCTCTCTGCCACCTAGTGCGCGTGCACGGCAGTTCTTTGAGATTTAAAGGGTCAGCGCGCCGGTAATTGGTTCATTGCCGGCTGCTGGTTCTATGTAAGGTAACCGCCCCGGCACTTCCGCACCGGATCTATTGTGCCCATTGCCTTTAGAGAAAGCGTTGAAAGTGCGTTCTACTATCTGACCCTTGTGCTACGTTTATTGACCACGAACCTTTGCTGCCAGCCCTGACCCTCTTGCTACGTTTATTGACCATGAATCTTGCCGCCTGCCCTGACCTTCTCGCCTGTCCACGACTACGCCTATGCCTGACGATTCTGTACCACGCTAACCCTTGGCTGCCACCGCAAACAAGTCACGTCAGGGGTAACGACCTGGTAGACTCCCGCCGCAGCAAGTGCATCCCGCTTTGCGGCGGGCTCTGGTGAAAACCGGGACCTACTTAGACTCCGTTCTCTGGCGTGGCTTATACCATCGCTTGCAGTGGTCCAGCAGTTCCACTACCGCTGTCCGTTACAGTTAGATCCGGCCATGGATACGGTCAAGGTGTCTGCCCAGTATCGCAGACCTCACGTCCATCATTGCCCAGCAGTCCCAGCGGATTTCGCAACAGGCACAGCAGTTGGATCAGCTGTCCAACTTGGCACGACAGCTCCTCACGTCTCAGCAGCAGCCGCCACCTCCGTCTGTGGTTCCTTCTACGCTCCCCGTTCCATTGGCTACGGTTGGCCCCAAGCTTCGACTTCCTCTACCATCTAAATTTGACGGGGACCTGAAGCTTTGCAGGGGTTTCAACACCCAGTGCTCCATGAACGTCGAGCTGATGGCTGATCAGTTTCCCACAGAAAGGGCAAAAGTGGCATTCGTGGTCAGTCTACTTTCCGGGAAGGCCCTGGCTTGGGCAACACCCCTCTGGGTTAGAAGCGACCCGGTGACTGCAGACCTACAGGCCTTCCTCCAGGAATTTCGTATAATCTTTGAGGAACCAGCGCGTACGTCTTCCGCCGAGACGGTGCTCCTGAATCTTCGCCAGGGTGACTCCTCCGTGGGAAACTATGCCGTACTCTTCCGTACTCTGGCCTCGGAGTTATCCTGGAATGACGCAGCCCTCTGCGCCACATTTAAGAAGGGGTTATCCAGCAGGATGAAGGATGCACTGGCTGCTAGAGACCTTCCGTCCTCTCTGAGCGAACTCATTCACCTGGCCACTCTCATAGATGTTCGCTTCGCCGAGAGACACAAGGAGCTCCGCGACCGGTTAACACTCGCACCTAGGTCCCGTGGGAGAGGCGTCCCTAGATGCTAATTCTCCCGCTCCACGTTTGACAATACCAGTACGAGTCACTATGGACGCTGGCCTCTCATTTTAGGCCCCTGCCTTCCTGCCTCCCTGGTATCTCGATATCGTCTGCCGCTGGTCCAGCTGGAAAAACCCCTGGTGATTTCTTCAGTCAGTGGGGAACTTCTGAGCGATACTATTCTGTACATCACCAGGCCGGTGTCCCTCCAGGTGGGGGCCCTGCACAAGGAGAAGATTGCCTTCCACGTGCTACCGAGGTCTTCATCGGCGATCCTCTTGGGGCTTCCATGGCTGCAACGTCATGCCCCTACGCTCGACTGGAAGACCGGCGAGGTCTTGCGTTGAGAACCCATTTCCTGAGTCACTGTCTGGTCGCACCCTGCCCGGTGCGTGCCATCCCACTGCACCCATCCTGTCTCACCCGGACCCAGAGCAACCTTTCGCTTTGGAGGTGGACGCCTCCTCAATGGGGGCTGGGGCGGTGCTCATGCAAAAAGGGGCCAAGGGCAGAACTCTCACGTGTGGATTCTTCTCCAAGACCTTCTCTCCGGCGGAGAGGAATTACGCCATCGGGGACCGGGAATTATTAGCTATTAAGCTAGCCCTGGAGGAATGGCGCCACCTCCTGCAATGGGCTCGTCATCCAATTGATGTCTACACTGACCATAAAAACCTCCTGTACATCCAGTCGGCCCAACATTTAAATCCCCGCCAGGCCAGGTGGTCGCTGTTCTTTTCACGTTTTGACTTCCGGATTCACTTCCGCCCGGCAGAGAAGAACATCAAGGCTCATGCCCTCTCCCGCGCCCTCGATACCATAGGAGAATACCCCGGTCCTCAGCATATTATACCCCCAGAATGTTTGGTTCATGTTGCTCCGGTCGACCTCCAACGGATTCCTCAAGGGAAGACTTGCATGCGTCCGTCTCTCCGGAGGAAGATTCTAAAATGGCGACATTGTTCCCTGGTGGCCGGGCACCCTGGCGCTCGAAAAACTTATCTGCTGATCCGCTTCTACTGGTGGCCGACGCTTACAAGGGACACAAGGGACACAACGGAGTTTGTGGAAGCCTGTACCACCTGTGCCCGGGATAAGACGCCCCATCGCAGCCCATCCGGTCTTCTGGACCCCTTGCCCACACCGGAGTCCCCATGGTCCCAGATGTCTATGGATTTTATCACCGACCTTCCTCCATTCTCCGGTAATACTGTTATTTGGGTGGTCGCAGACCGCTTTTCTAAGATCGCACACTTTGTCCCGTTGCCAGGTCTTCCCTCTGCTCCTCGGCTCGGCACTCTCTTCTTCGAGCACATCTTTAGGCTACACGGCCTCCCATGTCACATCGTCTCGGACCGCGGGGTCCAGTTTGTCTCCAGGTTCTGGCGTGCCCTCTACTTCCAGTTACAAATAAAATTGGACTTTTCCTCGGCTTACCACCCGCAATCCAATGGTCAGGTGGAGAGGATCAATCAAATCCTTGGCACGTATCTTCGTCTCGGCCCGTCAAGACAACTGGTCCAGCCTGTTGCCCTGGGCTAAATTCTCTCATAACTCCCTGGACTCTGAATCTTTGGGCTCTTCACTCCTCTATATTGTCTATGGACTGCATCCGCGCCCACCCCTCCCTCTGCCTTCTGCCACCGAGGTTCCTGCGGTGGACACCCAGGTCCGGGACATGACTGCCATTTGGGAGCAGACTCGCCAGTCTCTTCAACAAGCTACCGTCCGCATGAAGTCCCAGGCGGACAAGAAGAGGAGACCGGCCCCAACTTTTGCTCCAGGAGATAAGGTGTGGCTGTCAGCCAGGTACGTCCGGCTCAAGATACCAAGCTATAAACTAGGTCCACGGTTCCTGGGGCCATTTGAGGTGTTACAGCAGATCAATCCGGTGGCCTATAAACTCCGGCTCCCTCCTACCATGCGTATCCCGAATTCTTTTCATGTCTCCCTGCTGAAGCCTGTGGTGCTCAATCGCTTCTCTCGGAAAGTCGCCTCCTCCCCCCCCTGAAGCGGAGGCCTCCAACGTGTTCACGGTGAAAGAGATTCTGGCTATGAAGTCTATCAGAGGGAAGCGATATTTCCTCATTGATTGGGAAGGATTCGGGCCGGAAGAGAGATCTTGGGAGCCAGAGGACAACATCTTGGATCGTGACCTTCTGAAGAAATTTCTTTTTTCAAGAAAGAGGGGAAGGTCTGGGGGGAGGGGTGGGTACTGTCAAGGGTGGTCCCGCAGCCGTGGGTAGGGCTGCGGGCACACCCGTGTCCCGTCCGTGCCCCCCCAGACTATTATTAGCCATAGCGGCCAAAGTTATAACTGCAGGATTTCAGGATTGTAAAAAATAAGATATTGATTTACGAAGCAAAAAATCTGTTTGACTTAATAACATGAGTTAAACAATAGGTCATTTTTGATGACACATTCCCTTTAAAGCTGCACTGCAACAAACATAAAAGTTGCAGTAGTTGACATAGTATGTGACCAACCAATACCGCAGAACAGGCTCCTAAATAAGAGCTTCCTGACATTCTTGAAGTTCAAAATACAACCCTGTCTTCAAAAGGCTTCATACAATAAAAGACGGTAGGGAAGTAAGATGTAAATGTTTATTCATCGCAATGTATATATAAGACAGTGTAGTAAATATGATAAATGTAAGCCAAATATGACACATACTTAGATGATTGTATGCCAGTGGAAACCTGGTGATGCAGACTCTGAAGTTGCATATGTTTTCATTGCCAATTGATGGAAACAGATTGTGTATCTGGAAATGAAGAGCCAAATGGCTGTGAATGAGCAATGGAAATAATAATGTAGAGTAAATTATGTTCCCTATCCTTTTTGTAGGTTTGGTTCTTTTAATGTGTTATATGGCTGCTCTTGTTCTATGTTAGCCTTTGATTGCTGGTAAAATATAGTTGACTTTTCTGAAATGTTTAATAACAAGGTTTTAGAAAATTACTCATGGGTTTGTGTACAGTATCAAACAAAAAGTGAGTATACCCCTCATATTTTTGTAAATATTGTATTATATCTTTTCATGGGACGACATTGAAGATATAACACGTTGATGCAATGTACAATGATACAAAGTAGTCAGTGTACAGCTTGTATAACAGTGTAAATTTGGAGTGCCTCAAAATAATTCAACACACAGCCATCAATGTCTAAGCCACTGGCAACAAAAGTAAGTACACACTTAAGTGAAAATGGACAAATTGTGCCCAATTTGCCATTTTCCCTTCACGGTGTCATGTGACTCAATAATGTTACCAGGTCTCAGGTGTGAATGGGAAGCAGGTTTGTTAAATGTGGAGTTACCACTCTCACACTCTCTCATACTGGTCACTGGAACTTCAACATGGCACCTTATGGCAAAGAACTCCTTGAGGGTTTGAAAAAACCTAGTGGTGACCAGAGGCAGCTAGAATGTAAAAAAAAACCAAAAAGCTGTAAATACATACATATATATGTATACAGTATCTCACAACAGTGAGTACATCCCTCACATTTTTGTAAATATTGTATTTCATCTTTTCATGGGACACTGAAGATAAGACACTTTGATACAATGTAAAGTAGTTAGTGTACAGTTTTTATAACAGTGTAAATTTGGTGTGCCCTAAAAATACGACAACACATAGCGATTAATATCTAAACTGCTGGCATCAAAAGTGAGTACACCCCTAAATGAGAAGGGAAAAATTGTGCCTAGAGTGTCAATATTTTGTGTGGCCACCATTATTTTGCAGTAATGCCTTAAAGAGGTTTTGCCACGATCTCATTTCATAGCTCCTGCATCCAGCTCTATGTGCTCAGAAGGGGCTGTGTGTAATTTGTTTGAATTGCATATCATGTGACCCAGCAGGATGACATTACCAGGCCTTTCCTCTCTGTAGTCAAAGAAAGGTCTGTTTATATAAAGCATTGTGAGTAGCTGAGGGGTAAAGTTTTTGCCTCCAGGCACAAGTGTCCTAGGTTTAAATACCTGCAGGAACCAAACCTATGTTGTTTTTTTCTCTTTATCAATGCACAGACCTCATTGAGGTTTATTTTTTATTTATTTGCACTGTTTGACTAATTACTAAGGAGCACAGAGGACAGGAGTAGAGTGACAGCACCTGGGGTTTGAACACTCAGTAGCTGCCTGAGAGGAGAGGTGATGTCTGAGTATGTGCGACCAGGACTGAGTAGCTCTCCGCTCTGGTCGTATCCCCTGGAGACGAGCTGTAAACAATGGATCACTAAAGGAGCAGAATTTTTAATAATAATGAATGGAGAAAATGTTTATTTCATTTGCAAGCTTCCCACGTCAATTTTACTTCGTGGCAAAATCAATTTAACTCTCCTCGGCATGGAGTTCTCTTGAACAGTGTTGTACCATGAAAATATATAATACAATAGCTACAAAACTGTGAGGTGTACTTATTACTGTATTTCATACTCTATTTACTACTGTATTTATACTGTATTTCCTTTATGGTATCACTGGGTTTTATTTCCTGTTAATTGCATATTGTGGTCAAACGGGCTTCAATTTCTTTTTGTAAAATAGGCTGTCATTATGTCACGGAGCTTGCCAGAATACTGGGTTAGTATGGATTTGGTGTGGGTGCAGAGTCGTAGGGTATATTCACAAAGGGCCACACGTCCATCTTCAACTTTCCTCCCATCTCTCCACCAATTTCCTTGCCCGCTAATCGGGTTGGTCCCCCCATTATGAAACCGCCCTAACCAAATTCACCAACGACCTAGCAACTGCCAAAGCCCGCCTACCTGTGCTTCTCCTCCTAGAGTCTCTGCCTTTGACCTGTCGACCATGCCTCCTGCTACAAACCCTTCCTCCTTGGCATCAGGATTGGTCTTTTGGATTCCTCGTACCTCCTGATCGGACATTCAAAATTTTCCTCTCCTCCCCCCCCCCCCCCGCCCTCTCTTTTTGTTGCCCCCCCGGGGGTCTGCCCCGGGGCCCCACTATTCTTTTCTATCTACACTTTTGGGCCTCGGCACTATAGCACCCCCCGGGTTTAAATCCCCATGTAGCTGAATCCCCAAAACTCTAATCTCCGGCCCAATTTCACCTTTTAAATCCCGGCCCCGATGTCTGCCCCATTTCCCCCTTCTTTCCCCCCGCCCTCCTAAAATAAACGTGGGAAAATGAATTCATTATTTCCCACCGTCCCACTCCTCTCTCCACCCGATTTTCTTACTGTTAAGGGCTAACTCTCCACAGCCCACAGGTCCGCTCCCTTGGTTAATTTTTGACTCCAATTGCCTTAAAACCCCCAAAATCCAAACCCTCACCTTGCCTGTCACCTCCACCAAAAAAAAATTTTTCCCGGGAACCGCTCATTTCTTAACTTGAAAGCACAAAAATGCTGGTCCATCCCCTCGTCATCTCCGCCTTGACTACTAACATCCCCTCTGGGCCTCAGCTAGCACCCCCGCTCCCTCCAAACCCTCTTTTCTCTTGCCGTCTGATTCCCTCCTCTCCCCGTACTCCCCTGCCTCCCCCCTGCCGACCCTTTCACTGGACCTTGCCCGCGCATCCCTTCAAGCTAGAACTTTGACCTACAAGGCTCTCCATAAATCTCCCTTCATATATCCCTTTCCTTAATTTAATACTCCCTCACCAACCCGCTCCTCACGGCCCTTTCTTGCTTCCTCTTATCACCTCCCCACATAAACCCTCTCAAGATTCTTGTGCCCCCCCCCCCATTTGGAATCATGCCCAACACCTAGACCTTCCCCCCCCCTTTACCGGCTTCAAAAAATAACCCAAAAACCCACCCTTTTAGGGTTTGCCCATAAAAAAAATTAACCGTGCGCATCCCCCGCCCCACAAAACAGTTGCCCCTCACCTTTTCTTTCAAAACCCCTTTCCCCGTAGATTGTAAGCCCCCGCGGGCAGGGGGCCTCTTTCCCTCTGTAACCCTTGTTAGCCTTATTGTCACTTTGTAATTTTTGACCAAGTTATTTATGTACCCCCCTGACTGTACAGCGCCCCGGAAAAAGGGCGCTCCAAAATAAACGATAATTAAAAATAATAATAATGTTGAAAACTGTCTAAAAACTTCTTTGTTTTTCCTAGCAACCCAAACAGGTTCTTTTCTTTTTTCAAAGCACTATATGAAAAGGGAAAAGGGAGCATGATTGGTGTTATGGGGAACAAAAAGTTTAGACTGAACGTTTTCAAACATCTCCCCTAAAAAGTTCTTTTCACCGAAATTCTGGGAATCTGCATTACAAATGTGTGTCATCTTTGTCCCATTGTTTTCAACAAGAATCTGTGGAATTGATCACACAGTGACATGTCACTTTTTTGTGTAAATCCTTTGAATTCTATGCAGACACCCTAGACAGGCTAACCCATAAAAGAGAAAAGCTAATCGGTGTCTATAACAGCAGTGAACTCCACCGCTGCAACATAAAAATTTAGGTTAAAAAAATGTTTTTTTTCACTGAGAATTTTACGGGAGATTTCATTATCATTTTTTTCTGATAAAAAAATTTCCCATCATGTACCTTTCTTGGGTTTTTTTTTTAGGGAAATGTTCACACAGCTTTTTGGTTTCCGTGTTGACCCGAAAAGCGCATCCAAAAGGCGGCGTCTTTGGGATTAAAGCAATCCAACACTCCCCAAACACACAGTGCGTGTTTGAAAAGCGCAGGATCGCACCCTATCATTTTAAAATAGGGGTCCTTCTGCTCTTTCGGACCAAGAATTGGACATGTCAATTTTTAAAAGGATCCGAAAGACGCGGAAGAGACACATGCCCGGTGATAAACTCGGTAAAACCCCAAATGGGTCTCGTTTTAAAAGAAATTTAAAAGGCAAATTGCAAATTTGGGTTAGCTGAGTGTTTGGGGCCCCCTTTTTTTGGGGACGGGAAGAGGGAAACCCAAACACGCAGTAAAAAAGAAGAATGTAAACACGGAAAAAAAAAAAGGGTTTTTGTGAACATCCCCTTTAAAAACATAATGATGTGGGTCCCTTTCTTCTGGGGGCAAGAAATCGGGTCTCGGGAAAACGACCCCCAAAACAAAAACCATTTTTTTCGTTGTTCCCCAGAATTTTCCCAATAGAAAAATGGGGTATTTCCATTTTTTTCCAAAGCCCTTTTTTGGGCCCATTCCAAAAAATGGGTGTGGGCCCAAAAAGTGGGCCCCGCCCCTTTTTAAAACCTTTGATGGAAAACCCTAAAAAATATGCATCAAAATGCTAAAAATGGGAAATACCATTTTTTAGAGGGTTTGCACTTTTTTTCCCCCTTGTAACCCACAAAAAGGGTTTGGTCTTTCCTGGGGGGAATTCAGCCCTTATTTTTCCTTTTACCAACAGTTTAAAACCGTGAGGAGGGACAGCAAAACCCCAAATTAAAGGAAAACCAAAGGGAAAAATTTGACGAGGTCAGAGAAAAATGATTTTTTTTGAAACAGGTTTTTCGGGGGCGACGGGTAAAGGGCAAAGGAGATTTTTAAAAGGGGGGTTTAAAAAACAGAAGATCGAAAAGGGTGACATAATATTAACCCGAAAACAAACCCAGGCCCAAACCAATAGTTAGTGAATAAAACAAAAACTTTGCATGAATCGGGAACAAAAAAATGACCTTTTTTTGTTTAGGTTTAGGAAAAATTGGGGAAAGGGCCCCTTAAAAAAACTATAAAACAGGTAGGTAAAGGAGGAGAAAAAAGGGGCTTTGGGTTGAACTGGCCATTTAAAAAGTGAAAAAAGAAAAGGGGGTTTGCTGCTCCCCACCCCAGGGGAAAAAAATTTTCCCGGAAAAGAGGGCCTGTGGAACAGGGGGAACATTGCAAAGTTTTTCAAAAAGAAGAGCATGGGGTCAAATTGTTTTCTGAGCACAGGAAAAGAGGAACGGGTAAAAAATGGCACGAGTTAGTGGCTTCAGGACACCAGTAAGGGTTTGATGGTAAGGCAAAAACGGTCCCCCAAAAATTTTTGGAAAATTATAAAAAGTACCTCTACTGGCCCCAATTTAAAATCTTTTGCCCTTTTCAAAACCCCAAAAAGGAATGATCCCCCAAAACAAAGTTTACATGTAATGCTTTTAAACCCCTTTTTGTACTTGCAGTCTGATTTGACATTAATATCATTTCAAAAGGACCTTCATTTGAAGGCGTTAACCCCAAAACTGAAAAAGGTACGGGGGGGCGTCCAAATTTAAAAATTCCCCGGAATATCCCTGTGGGGGGATAGAAAGTGGCCCCGGGCAAATCATTAAAAGGATCGGCGTTTTCGGGCCCCAATGGTATTTTTAAAAACCATAAACCTTTAAAAATTAAAAACTATCGGAGCTTTGGGCCCCCGACAGAATTAAAAATAGTTGGGAAAAATAAAAAACAAGTGAATTTTAAGCTTTTTCCCCGGGGAAAAACCCGCGTTTCCCCTTCGGACAATAAAACTTAAAAGTAAGTGTTGTTTTTTTATTACAGTTTGTTTGTGGAGCCCCGGCATCTGAGGCGCCGAAAAAAAACAAAGTCGAGCGGGAAACAAAGACTGTGGTTTTTGGGGTTTAAACTAAAAAAACCTGCATCTTTTTTACAAGCTCGGAGACTTTGAGGGCCTTAGATGAAGCGTTCCACAAAAAAACTTTTTAAAAAAACCAACATTAATTAAAGTGAAATCGGGCCGAGGAAGGCGGGTTTTCCCGCGTAAAAACCCCGTCAACTGTCCCTTGTTTTTTGTTGTTCAAAACTTTTTTAATTCTGTGGGGGCCCCTTAAAGTTTCCGTTTTTATTTTTAGATTAAAATTTTTGGGGGTTTAATTTTTCCATTGGGGGGAGACGCGATTTTTGCTGATGGGCCGGGAGTCCCATACTATCCCCCAAACAGGGTTTCCCCGAAAACTTTTTCGCCCAGGTTCATTAAAGGACCTGGATTTTTTCCCCGGGCCCAAAGGCGTGTGCGGGGGGGGGGTGGGGAAAAAAACGGCCCCTTAAAAACCAAAAATTGACTATTGTGCCTCCCCTTTTTGCCCCAAATCTATAGGTGACCCATTACTTGCTATTTGATATTTTCTTTCTAAGGTTTTATACTATTGTGCGCCCCCTCCTGTTTTTTTCTTCCTTTTCCTAATTAAATACCAACATGCACAGGTTCAGCTGCAGTATCGGAGCCAACAGACTTATCCAAATGTTTCTTAAATCATAAGATTCTTTACTGATTCAACTCATTACATATAACAAACAGAACACCTGCAAAGTATTACTGTGTATACAGTTTAAATTAGTCGTGTCATTGAAGTCCTGCTGCGATGCTGCATAAGTCCATATCTTTAAACCAGGATAGAATACGAGCCAGAGACTTCTCACATCTCCATATCACGGCATACTTTGCAGGTGTTCTGTTTGATATATGTAATGAGTTGTTACACATTTGAATCAGTAAAGAATCTTATGATTGAAGAAACGTTTGGATAAGTCTTATTTAACATCATCACTGTGTGTCAAGATAGTGAAAGATGGAAGATATCAGTATTCCAGACTTTTTTCTGGGCCTGAATGGAAAAGTCCTGTTTCTTGGGCTAAAAATGATGAGTTTTCAAAATTAAGTATGTCCTTGGCATATTATGCTGCTGTTTAGATGGACCAGAGCGGAACTGAGCTCTGTTCTGGTTTTTAAATTTGCAACATTTGAAGATATGAATTTGTTTCCACAGCAGGTGTTACTTAAATTCACAAACAATTTCATTGAAAAATTCTGGCTGGGAACTGCTTGCAGTGTTGGTGTTTTCATGCATGTATTCATGTTGCTTTTACAATCTATTCCTCTGGAGTTTGTGGCTTTGTTCTATTTTACCTTTTACATTTGGATAATAAATGTTCATGTAAGTGTATCATCCCATTCTAAAAATGTTACCGAGCATTTCCACCTGAAATGTAAAAAAAAACCTCCTTAGCTTGTCCCCTTGCGTCTTTGAATATTGTATTTAGTTGTTGTACTCCATAGGTAATTAAAAGCTATGTCCACTTTAGTACAATCATAGGGTACTCTGTCCCCAGGCCCCAATTGACATTGAATTGGATTTCCATCTCCTACCTTTGGTCCACTGCTCTGGATTTTTAATTTTAGCTCTACTCATGAACCAGGCTACTCAGGATAACCAGTCCTAAATGTACCTCCCAGACTGGAGAATGGTACAGACCACAACATTCTGAAAAGCAGTTGAAACTGAATTGAAATAATGATGACTTAATAATTTATAATTAGTAATGGAACACTGCATCCATGACGATAAATGGGGTTACTTGAGTAGCTTTTTTTCATATATACTTATCTTCACCCTTGGTTAAACTTGAAAGAGATATGGGTTTTTTTAACCAATCTATGTAACTTGTTATAACTAACCTACAATCTGTAATTTTCCGTAACCAACATATGCCTCTATTTTTCTGTCTGACTGCCTTTATTTTATTTTAGTTTGTAAAAAAAAATTCTTTAGATGAGGAAATGCTGGCGAACCTTTGTGACTCACTGCTTTATAAAGGGAACACTTAAACAACACAATGTAACTCCAAGTACATCACATTTCTGTGAAATCAACCTGTCCAGTTGTGAATCTATACTGATTGTGAATCAATTTCTCATGCAGTTGTGCAAATGGAACAAATAGGCAAAAATGATAGGCAATTAGTAAGATAACCCCTACAGAGGAGTCAGTCTGCAGGTGGTGACCACGGACCCTTTCTCTGTTCCCATCCTTTTTGGCTGTTGTTTTGGTCACTGTTGCATTTTGTCATTGCTCTCACCCCTAGAGGTAGCATGATGCGGTGTCTACAACCCCCAGAAGTTGCTCAGTTAGTGCATCTCGTCCAGGACAGCACATCAACGCAAGCTGTGACAAGAAGGTTATCCGTGTCTGTCAGCACAGTGTCCAGAACATGGAGCAGATACCAGGAGAAAGGACAGTACACCAGGAGACGAGGAGGGGGCCATAGGAGGGCAACAACCCAGCAGCAGGACCGCTACCTTCTTCTTTGTGCAAGGAAAAACAGGAGGAGCAGTGCCAGGGTCTGCAAAATGACCTCCAACAGGCCACTAATATTCATGTGTCTGCTCAAACTGTCAGAAACAGACTCCATGAGGGTGATAGAAGGCCCCAACGTCCATAAGTCGATGTTGTGCTTATAGCCCTACACGGTGCAGGGCGAATGGCATATGCCAGAGAACACCAAGATTGGCAGGTTCAGCATTGGCACCCTGTGCTCGTCACGGATGAGAGCAGGTTCACACTGAGAACATGTGACAGAATCTGGAGACACCATGAAGAACGTTCTGCTGATTGCAACATCCTCCAGCATGACAGGTTTGGCAGTGGGTCAGTAATGGTGTGAGGAGGCATTTATTTGGAGCCGCACAGCCCTTCATGTGCTAGCCAGAGGTAGCCTGACTGGCATTAGGTACTGGGATGAGATTCTCAGACCAATTGTGAGACAATATGCCGGTGCAGTGGTCCCTGGATTCCTTCTGATGCATGACAATGCTAGGCCTCATGTGGCTGAAGTGTGTCAGCAGTTCCTACACGATGAAGGCATCGATGCTATGAATTGGGCTGCCCATTTCCCAAACCTGAATCCAAATAAGCACTTCTGGTACATCATATCTTATTCCATCCACCGCCACCTTGCACCTTAGACTGTTCAGGGGTTAACTGATGCTTTAATCTAGGTCTGGGAGGAGATCCCTCAGGAGAACATCCGTCACCTCATCAAGAGCATGTCCAGGCGTTGTAGAGAGATCATACAGGCACATGGAGGCCACACACACTATGAGCCTCATTTCCTTGTCTTGAGGCATTGCCACTGAAGTTGGATCAGCCTGAAATTTAATTTTCCACTTCAATGTACCATTCCAAATCCAGACCTCCATGGGATATTAATAATATTTTCATTGATCATTTTTTGTTTTATTATTCTCAATGACTTCCACTATGTAATGAATAAAGAATTGTAACTGGAATATTTCATTCATTGAGATCTAAGATGTGGTATTTTAGTGTTCATTTTTTTGAGCAGTGTATTAAGGAGATTAGTTATGTTAGTCTGCAGTGTTAATAAAGAGATTTCCAACACAAATTGTTAATGCAGACAGTAATTGCACACATTAATACCTGGATGGGAAACCTCAGTTGTACCATCAGATTTATACATATGGTAGCTTGCTTTATGTCGTTAGTCTGAGTTTACATATCTTTATAGCCTGTTATTCCAATGCATGCAGCCTCAGATATGTCCCTCCCATTTCCTGACCCTATAACACCTCTGCATCATATAATAATAATCTTTATTTATATAGCACCAACATATTCTGCAGCACTTTACAATTTGGTATATTCATTTGCAGTACTTATCAGAGCTGGGCCACTATTTACCTTTAATCTTGTGAGAGCCTTGAACAACAAAATAAATGAGTTCAAGGCTGATCTGTTTCCAGAGGGGAATCCTGCCATGGTTTTTATAGGAAGATTAAAAGCCTAGGAAGTGCACTTAATTGTCATTTTCTTTATACATCATGAAGAAATGGTGAGCTTATAAACTGTTCTCCCAAAAGTCATCATTAAAATAGGTCCTTGAGTTGTCCTTGTCTGACAAGGTGTAAAAATAATTTTCAGCTGTTTCCTAAGGGTGCCTATACACATACATGTTTTGATCAGGTTTTGTTCAGGCTTTTTGATGCAGTTTTTGAAGCCAAAGAGTGGATCATAAAGAGAATCAAATTATAAAGGACAGATTACATATCTTCATTTTGAAACAATCCACTCCTGGTTTTTAAAAACTGCATAAAAAAACTTGAACAAAATCTGATCAGATCCTGCACATGTACAGTTGGCCTAAAGCCCACCTACACTCTCCCAATTATCCCTATGATTCTTATTCCAAGCAATCGTAATTGCTCAGCCTGAAAGCAGGGGAGTCAAAAATGTTAGAACTTGATCTTAATTGATCATGGTTCCATAAAAATTATCATTATCCCAACTACTCTTCATCTGCCAGGTAATAGGAATAGAAATAGCACTTGTCAAGGGGTAGGATATATTAGACAGCAATAGAACAATTGATTCTGTAGGCCGATTAAGTCAGGATTTCATTGACTAAAGCAAGGGCCACATTGTGATGGCTAGAGGACTGGGTCTGAGCATCTCCAAAATGCCATGTCTCATGGGGTATTTATTGTATACAGTGATCAGTACCTACCAAAAGTGGTTCTGGAAAGGACACCCAGTGCACTAGGGACAGAGCCATGGATGCCTGAAGTAAAGTGATGCAGGTAGGGAGTAATTTTCACACGGCATCATGCGACGCATGAAGTATGTTCTAAAGTGTTTTAGAAGTAAGCGCTGGATAGCGCCTAATTCTAAAGCGCTTTAAGGCAGCCCCATTTACTCTCATTAAGCTCTGGGACGAAGTGACATGTCACTTCTTTCACCCGGTGTAGTACGCGTCAGGGAAGATGGAAGGTAAACGTAGCTGTCCGTGAGAGCTATGATTACCGTAGTTACAGTCCTTGCTTTGGGGCGTATTGCATCACAATTATTCCCCGAAGTAAGGACTTAAAAAAACGCTGTGTGAACACCCCCAAAGAGTTAGCCCACATGGTATATTTTTAGAGAGGAGCTAAAGTGGCTAAAAAAGTTAAAGAGAACCTGTCACATAGATTATGTCCCCCTGGCTGAGGACAATACAAGCTAGTGTCAGACCTGCTGTTTCCAGCACTGTGTCCCTTATTCTGTAAGATGCTGTAGTTTTAGAGTATTTAATGGTCAAATCTTGCAGTTTACAGCCAGAAAAGAGTCATGACAAGAGTCCGTTTAACTCATGACCCACCTGAGGCTAGCCCCGCCCACTTCATAATTGATTAAGGGAGTTGTCTCCCTACAGAATTTCATAGGATGCATGAATGAAATACTCTGTCACTTCCTGGTTCAGATTGACTGTAATTTGCATACAGCTCCATGGTGTATTCAACTCTGTGTTTTCAGTTGCTAATTAGTTCAGATTAGCTCAGAAGCTTCTCTGAAACTGCTAGCAGGAGGTATTATCTGATCCCTCAAACAAAAGCCTGTAATTAGTGCTGTTTACTTTAGATAAATCAAGCTTTTTACTGCCCAGCAGCACAGAGGCTGCCGCGACCTTGTGTGATGACATCACCATACGCTATTCACATAGAACAAACAGAAGTGGTGATAGATTTTTACAGGTCGTTTACTGAGGTAACTGAAATAGCCAGGGAGGTGATTAATTCACTTGTATCTCCCTAACAAAAACAGATGAACAAGGCATTATATTTGGAAAATGTCTTTACTTTGTGTTCCCTACAATTTGAAAGCTATTCTTTGTAGCCAGACAAGCCCTTTAACTTATCACTATGAATAGGTAGAAACAGGTAAATAACTGTCAGGTGGGTGGGGCTAGCTTTAGGTGGGTGGGGATAACACCTGCTCATGAATAAGCTGGACTCTTTTTCTGGCTGCAAACTGACAGATTTAAGGGGTAAATGCTCTAAAACTCCAGCATCTTACAGAATAAGGGACACAGTGCTGTGAACAGCAGGTCTGTCACTAGCCTGTGCTGTCCTCAGTCGGGGAGGCATAACCTATGTGACAGGTTCCCTTTAATGCTATGATAGTGAGATGTCAAAACACACAATACACTGCAACTTGTCGGATATGATATTGCGTAGCCACGGTCTGGTCACAGTGCTCTTGCTGATTCCTATCCATTGCCAAAAGTGCCTATAGTGGGTATATGAGCTTATGAATAAGACCATGGTGTGACTTAAGAAGGTGATTTGGTCTGATGAATAATATTTTTTTCACATCATGCTTTCAGCCAGGTGCATATGTGTCATTTACCTGGGGAAGAAAAGGCACCAGAATAAAATTTGGGAAGAAGACAAGTTAGTGGAGGCAGTGCGATCGTCAGTGCAATGTAGTGCTGGAAATCCTCGGTTCATGGCATGTGGATGTCACTCTGACAATAATGTGTCCTTCCACCCTGCAGGAATGGTTTGAGGAACAGCACAAAGAGCTCAAGGTGTTGCCTTGGCCTCCAAATTCCACAGATTTCACTCTGGTCGAGTATTTGTGGTTGGGTGGGCCCCCAGCTTGCAATAAGAGGAAA